>PVKU01003387.1:57945-180697 GCA_004027475.1 Anoura caudifer | reverse complement strand
CAGCTTCTTAAATTTGTTTGTTCTGGTTCCCTGGGTTTATGGTGTGAACTCTGTGTTAGAATGCCTGTGAAATTCAATGGTGTTATCTCCTTCAGGTACACTGGTGTTCACTGCTTCCAGTGTCTCAGCTGTTGAAATGCCCCTTCTTTGGGGCCAACTCTGGTCTTTCCACAGTTCCAGGGTTTTTTTGTTTTGTTTTGTTTTGTTTTGTTTTGTTTTTGTCTCACTTGTATGTGTTTAAAAAAGAGAAATGTGAAGGAAAGGAAAGAAAGAAAAGAAGGAAAAGGAAATAAAAAAGTGAAAAGAGAATAAAGAAAAGTAGAATGAAAAAGAGAAAAAAGACAGGAAGGAGTGGTAAGCTTGGGAAGAAAGGAAGAAGGAGTAAAACAAGAAAGAAGTATTGAGAAGCCAAAAGGAGTTGAGGGGTAAAAGAGCTCAAAATAGTGAAAAAGAGAAAAAGAGAAAAAAAAAACCCACAAAAAAATTAAAAAAACAAATAACACCAAAACCGCTAATTCTTGCTGTTATCAATCTTGCCAAGCTGATTTTTCTGGTCTTGAAGACTGTAGTGGCTGAGGGGTGACCGTATTGTTTTTATTTTTTTATTTTTCCCTTGTTCAGCATTCAGTTTTCTCTGGCCTACTGTCCTCAGAGGTGTCCCTAGATTCTCTGCCCAGGGACCCAGGTGCGAACTGTGGTTGCACGCCCACAAGTCCCGATGTTCCCTGAGTCTTCCTTGCACAGGTTCCAACTGTCCCACGAACACGGTTCAACCCCTATGGTGCCCAGCGACTGCGCGCCCTGTCGCGCCGGGTCTCCCTGGGTGCGCTGATGCACCGATCCCCTAGCAGCTGTTTACAATGTCGCGTGGGCGTAGACAAAGGTGCGTGCTCCAGCTCCCGCATTTGATCCTCCTGGGGCTATGAGATCTTAACTCCTGTCGTCCGGTTTTTCAACGTCCACTGCAATTTTCGATAATCTGTTTTCAAATATGCTGTGTTTCTGGTGTCTGTTTGCTGTGCTGCATTGAAGAATGTCCCGGTTTAAGACCTGAGTTTGCTCTCCTCCTGTTCTATCAGTGTGTTTCTTTTATTGAAGATAAATCTTTCATGGTCAGTAGGAGCCTTGAACTGATGTACCCAAGATTGGAAGGCACCTCCACTTTGTTTAGCTGCAGATTTGATGCCCTAAACCTGTGTTTGTGGAAGAAGGAGCCTCATTAACAGGTTTCCCACAAAGTCCCTCTTAATGATGTTCTTTAGCAACATTTTAGAGGGCAAGTTTGTCCGATGCAATAATAGTTCCAATGTTAAATTTCCGCTCTTTTCTCTCCTGCCCTGCTGATAAGGAAGGGGGATGTGAAGACCGGCGTTTTCCAAACCCCGAGGCTGCCTCAGCCAGCAACAAAGATCCCTCATTCATTTGTATAGTTGCCTGGTAATGTATCATATAGTTGCTTCTCAATTTATTTATGCAGTCATTGTTTAGCTATTTAAGGATTTTTACCAAGTAATATGATGTATGTTTTAGGGAGATAATTATTGATGCTGTGCAGAGAAAGAGTTGGAGGGGGCAAAAGTTAAAGACTATTGTTATAGCCATGTGGGAGAGGATATTTGTAAACCCAAGTGATAGGAATGGAAAAAATAAGTGGATCAATATAAGATAGGTAAGGAAGAATAGTCAGGATTTGGTGATGTGTTACATGTGGAAGGTAAGGAAAAGGGAGGCATGAAAAATTATTCCTTAATTTTTAGACAGAGCTGCTGGTGGTGAGTGGTACCAGTTCCTGAAATGGTCAAGATTGGAGTAGATAAGTTTGAGATAACCAAGTGCTGGAAGCTACCTAAGTACCCATCAGTAAATGAGTGGATCAACAAACTAGGGCGTATTTACACAATGGAAATCTATGTAGCAGAAAGAAAGAAGGGGCTCCTACCTTTTGCAACAGCATGGTTGGAAGTGTAGAGCATTATGCTAAGTGAAATAAGCCAGGTGGTGAAAGACAAATACCATATGATCTCACCTATAAGTGGAACCTAATCAACAAAACAAGCAAGCAAGCAAGCGCAGAAAATATAACCAGAAACATTGAAATAAAGAACAAACAGACAATAACAAGAGGGGAGGGAGGAGGAGGAGGATAAAAGGGAAATGAATGGGATGGTCATCAAGGAACATGTATAAAGAACCCATGTACAAAATCAAAGCAGAGAAGGGTTGAGAGTGGGAGCGGGGTGGGGTAAGGGAAAGTGATGGTGGGATAATGGACAAATCTTGTTGGGAACCGCCCTGCCTGGTTTCAGGAGCTGTAACCCACCATGGCTAAGGATGAGTGAGTGTCCTTCAGACTATAAGCCACTAAGGAGAAAAAGCTTATCTCCCTGGCAGGAGCACCACCTCTGCCCACTTTACTTCACCCTTCCTGACCCCCAATGCTTGGTCAATTAGCCAATGATGGGTAAGATCCCTCAAGGGAGGGCTCACCTAAGACAGGCATGATCACATGGGAAGACCTCATGGAAGGACTTGGGGGGGCTACAGCAAAAGGGGGTGATAGACCCTCACCCCTCAGCTATCCTGACATAGTCTGAGTCCTCATTCTGTCAGCAAGAAGTTTCCTAATCTCTTGGCTGTCTTGCCGACTCTGCCTGACTTAAACCTAAAACAATGACAGAGGGCAGTGCATCCTGTGCTGGATAGGGCAAGCTCCCCAGGTGATCAGGCCTAAGAAAGAATACATAAAATCCTTTGAAAACTGATTTTTTAGGAATGCTCTCAATTAAATGATAACAGTCCAAGCAGGAAATGGGTTTGTTTCCCGAATTTCTGTAGCCCTTTACCTGGCAGACCCTGACTCAGAATAAACCCTTAGAGTTCTTTGTATGTTATCTATTGCTTGATTCTTGCTGCCTGACAATGATTAATGAATTTTACCTGCATTCCTGTGTAAAATGAACCTAATAAAAGCCATTGAGGAAGAGGCTCTTGGCCCTTCTCCTTTGAGAGATTGGCCACCTTTCCTCCCCAAGCATATCATGTCTTGGTAGACTTGTTCTCATCTGTGGCAGCTAGGGTGGCACCGTGGGCAGAGCTCCCCCACAACAACTGTATTTGAACAACAACAATAAGAAGAAGAACTCTATGCAGATCTTTTTGGTCTGAGATGTCTATGAACCATTCAGGACTAAATGTCAAGTAGGCTGCTTGAATTGCCTACCTGGATCTTAAAGAATTTTGTGCAAGAGATGGAAGATATCTTCCAAGAGATGGAAGATATCTGCTTTTCAACTGTTTTTAAACTCACAGCAATGGGTAAAATCACTGAAAACATGACTGCAAAGAAAGAAGAGAAGTGGGGGAAGACATTAGCTCTGCAAAACCCCAACAGTTGATGGTCAGATAGAGGAAGTTATATTAACAAAGGACGCTAAGAACAAGTGGGAGAGAAAACACAGGAAGTGCACATTTCAAGAAGTGGTTGAACAGTACTTAAACAATAAAAAATGCTTAAAAGTAAATAATAAATAATAAATAATAAATAAATAAGTAATAAAATAAATTAAAAAGAAGTGGTTGACTGCGTGAGCAGATAATTGAAAACTGATGAGAAAAAATGGTAAAAGAAATCAGAGTGCAAGATTGTAAACATCCTTAATTATTTAATATATGTTTGTATGTTTATATACTGTATAGACACACATATACATATGTATACATATGCAAATACCCACATATACACATATATGCACATATATGCATATATAATGATGAATAAAATATCACTATGGATGGAAAATAACTGAAAGGAAATATGCAAAAATATTGTCAATAATTAACTTTCAAAGATCATATTATCTTCCTTTATATTTCAAAGGTCATATCCTATCTCATATTTCTATATTTTTCAGTTTTCTATAATTAATGTATATTACTTTTATAATAAAAACTACATTTAAAATAAGAGATTTAAAAAGAAAGTAAATGACTAACTTAAAAAATGGGCAAAGGACCACAATAGACGCTTCTCCAAACACAACATACAGATGGCCAATGGACATAGGAAATGATGCTCAAAGTCACTAATCATTAGAGAAATGCAAATTAAAACCACAATGAGATACCATCTGATACCTGTCAGAATGGCTATTATCAATAAATCAACAAAGAAATTTTGGCAAGGATGTGGACATAGGGGAACCCTTTTGCACTGTTGGTGAAAATGTAGATTGGTGCAGCCACTGTGGAAAGCAGTATAGAGACAGCTCAAAAATTAAAAATGGATCTGCCTTTTGATCCAATGATCCCAATTCTGGGAATATATCAGAAAGAACTCAAAACGCTAATTTGAAAGAACATAAACACTGCTGTGTTCATTGTAACATTATTTACAATCACCAAGATATGGAAGCAGCCTGAGTGTTCATCAGTAGAAGAGTAGATAAAACAACTGCGAGACATTTGCACAATGGAATACTACTTGGCTGTAAAAAGAAAACTTTACCCTTTGAAATAGTGTGGCTAGTACTGCAGAACATTATGCTAAGTGAAATAAGCCAGTCAGAGAAAGAAAATTCCACATGATTTCACTCATATATGGAATGTAGTAAACAAGGTGAAAGGGAAAATGGGGATAGACTCTTAGATGGAGAGCAGGATGACAGCTAGTTGGGGGGAGGTTAAGGCATGGAGGGATTGAGCAAAAGGAGAAAGAACTCATGGACATGGACAACAGTGTGGTGATTGCTGGTGGGGAGGGGGTATAAGGGGACCAAAGGGTAATTGAAAAAAATACAATAAAGATTAAATATTTTTTAATTTTTAGAAAATGAAATAAAAACGATAAATAAATTAATAAATAATTTGTGTGCTATTTCTGTGGTGCTTATCTATGTAGCTTAAAGACTAAGTTAAGTAGGATGTTTCTATGACAGTCTAAATATAAGAATAAAAAATAAAATAAAAATAAGTTATTTCTTAGCTGATCTTGATGTGGTCCTACCTTGGATATAGAAATATAGTATGACTAAAAATCTGCAGGAAAACTACAAAAGTGGGTCATACGACAGTTCTAATTTTAATTTTTTGAGGATCCTTCATACTCTTTTCCACATAAGCTGTTCCAATCTGCATACCCACCAAGAGTGGAAAAAGGTTCCCTTTTCTCCAAATCCTTGCCAACACTTGTTGTTTGTTGATTTATTGATGTCAGCCATTCCCACAGGCATGAGGTGTTATCTAATTGTCATTTTTATTTGCATTTCTCTCATGATTAGTGACACTGAGCATCTTTTCATATGTCTATTGGCCATTTGTATGTCTTCTTTGAAGAAGTATCTACTCAGGTTATCAGCCCATTTTTTAATTGGATTGGGTTTATTTGGTTTTGAGTTGTATGAGTTCTTTATACATTTTGGATATTAAACTCTTATCAGATGTATCATTGACAAACATGTTCTCCATTTTAGTAGGTTGTCTTTTCATTTTGTTGATGGTTTCCTTTGCTATGCAAAACCTTTTTAGTTTAATGTAGTCCCAATTTTTTATATTTTACTTTGTTTCCCTTGCCAAAAGAGATAAATTAGAAAAAAAAATTGCTAAGAGAAATCTCAGAAATTTTACTGCCTACATTTTCTTCCAGGAGTTTTATGGTTTTGAGTTTCACATTTAAGTCTTCAATGTATTTTGAGTTATTCTTGTGTATGGTGTAATAAGATGTTCTAGCTTAATTTTTTGCTTTTATCTGTGCAACTTCCCGACACCGTTTATTGAACAGATTATCTTTACCCCATCATATGTTCTTGCCTCCTATGTCATGTATTATTTGACCATATAACTTTGTGTTTATTTCCGGGTTTTCTATTCTATTCCATTGATCTATATGTCTGTTTTTATGCTGGTACTATGCTGTTTTGATTACTAAAATCTTGTAATATAGTTTGATATAAGGTAATGTGATACCTCTAACTTTGTTCTTCTTTCTCAAGATTGCTTTAGCTATTTGGAGTCATTTCTGTTTCCATATCAGTTTTGGAATGCTTTTTTTTCCTAGTGTTATGAAAAACACCATTGTTATCTTGATAAGAATTGCATTGAATCTATAGCTTGCAAAGGCACATTCATCAATCTTCAATAAATGAATTGCATTAAAATCTTGCGACCATTAAGTAAAACAACTTAGTAATCACTAGTGAGTTTTGAAGCTTCCTTACATTGAGTGAAGTACCACTCTTACCTCATCCTTGTACAACCTTGCATAGACTGATAGAACTAATCATATTGTTATTTGTTACCCATTTCTAAATCTGCCTACACTTTAAACTGTGATCTCATTAAGAGTTTAGGCCATAGAAAATTTACCTCTGTATCCCTATCATGCAGTAAAGGGCCTGGCATAAAGGGATGCTCAGCAAATTTTAAATAAATGCATGAGAACCTGTGAGATGTATTATTTGAGTTTTCATGTAAATTAAAATATATAAATTAGACATTTTGGAAAAATAAAAGATAGCTCACACATATATGCATGTATGAATATATGTATATTATGCACACATTATATTTAAAATTCCTCTTCTGTAACTATGAACAAATCCATAGAGGATACTTTAGACTAGCTGGCAGTGGCCATAGAGTAACAGTTGTCTGCAAGCTTTCCTCGGAGCACTGCAATCATGGGGAAGATGCCCAGGGTTGTAAGCCCTGAAATTGTTGCTTCATATTCCAGCTACACTGAATGAATCAGAACTTTTCACTAGAATCCTATTTTCTTGTTGCAGAATGAAGATCAGCCCCTCTTGGGTAAGGCAAGAGCTAGCATGACTTTGGAGATCACCTCCAGGGCCATATGGATTATATGTTGGGGAGGGTCATGGCACACTCACAAGAGCCAGGCCAAAGTAAAAAGGCAATAATGGATCTTGTAGACAAAACTGGAGTCACACTTTCCTGTGCTAGGCTTCTCCAAGGACAATTTAGGGGTCTATATTGGCTATCAGGGCTCCAGATGTATAAGGGGTGATTTACATCTGATTAAACTGATGTGAGGTAGTAGTCAAGCTGGGCACAGGTTGCCCAGACTAAAATGTTCCAGGGTAGCTGTAGTAGGTTGAATGATAGCCCCCTAAGATACCAAGATACCACATCTTAATGAATCCCTGTAACTTGTGTATGTTACCTTATGTGGTAAAAGTGGATTTGTAGATATGATTAAATTAAGGATTTTGAGAGGGGTTATCAGATGGGCCCTAAATGCAATCATAGTCTTATAAAAGGAACAGAGGGATATATGATACACAAAGAAAATGATAAGGTAATGTGTACAGAGAAGCAGAATTTGGAGTGATGGGGCTACAACTCAAGGACTGCTGGCAGCCATGAGAAGCTGGCAGAAAAAAGGAATAGATTTCCCTCTTGATCCTTTGGAATGTGAAGGACCCTGTCAACATATTGATTTCAGCCCAATGAAACTCAGTTTAGATTTCTCTTCCTGAAATATGAGAAAACAAATTTGTATTATTTTAAGCAACCATTTTTTTTTATACAGTGGCCACAAAAATCTAATATAGTAGCTTATCAGCTGTATTATGGGGAGTGGAATATATTTTAATCTTGATTCAGAAGATCTAAGTTAAAATCATTTTTCTGCTAATTGGCTAATCATATTACCTCCCCAGCCTTGGTTTCTCAATCTATAAATTAGAAATAATAATGTCTAATTGACAGGGGTCTTTGGAGTATTAATAACTATGGCAGCTAGCATTTGCTGGGGCTTATTCTGTGCCATGGACAGCACAAGACACTTGGCATTAATTCCCTCCTTTACTCCTCACAAGCATCCTTGCACATAGGTTTTGCCATCCCCTTTAGACAAGCAAAGAAATGGGGATCAGCCAGATTCTGTGATTCTTTCAGGGTTACACAGCTATGGGACAGAGGCAAGATTCATACCAAGTGCTGATTGGCCTTAAAGCCTGTATCCTCCACTGTACAGTTCAACTGTCTTTCTGACTCTAAGTGTCACTAAATGAAACAAAGGGAAGATAAAAGCCCTGCAAATTGTAAAGCACTATAAAACATAGGATTGTTTAAGTGGATATTTGGAGTGTTCATTTCTGGACAAAGAAACACATAAATGAGCACGTTTAAGATTGGCTGGGGTTGGGGGCAGTAGAGGGGGATAGATACAGACAACTGTAATTGAACAACAATATTAAAAAAAAAAGCATTGGCCTCCTTAAAACTGGATTGGTGTAAAGTAAAATGTTTGACCCTCACCCTCACCTTCTGAACTATACTATTCTTGTTGGTAGATCCCAAGTGAAACAACAAAGAAGGATCTCATGCTTCTGCAGATTAGGGGGCAAATTTTATTTTGTACTTTTAGGCCACACATTCCATTAAACACATTTCCTAATCTAATACTGTTATCAATTTCCTTATATTTGCTTTAGCTCCTTTTTTGCTTTGCATTTGTCTGATCTGTAATCTGCTAGATGTCTCTGAAATTCTTGCTACGTTATGTTCATTCACAGGAATCCAATATCTCCAGGAGCCAGTAACACCTGTACTAAACTGTATTTATATTATCATAATTTCTTCACATCTTGTCTTTTCCTAGGCTACCTATAATGCATTCCAAGACGGGAGAGAAGTAGGTTGTTTTTTTTTTTTTAATTCACACATACATTTAGTTAACTTAGAAGATAACTTCAGGGTAGTTCAAAAGCCAGAATTGTACCCTAAGTCCTAACTAGTAACTTGTATATCTTTGCTGCTTTGGCACCACTTTCAATAACTGCAAGACAGGCTGGAATTGAACAGCATCTATGGTTGCCTTAATGAAGTTTCATGAAATAGGCTCACTAATGTAGCTTTGGAGGGAACTTTCATTTTCTGTGGAGGACGGTGAAGGCTGGTGTCAAAGCTAAGGCTGAGTGCTTGACAAGGCCACACTTGACTGCTTGCATCTCCAAGGCAGATTAAGCAGCGACACCGGCTGGGACCCACAGGGGTTAAGACAGAGATAATTAACCATAAGCTTCAGCTGAATGTGACTAACTTTTACAGTAGACACATGTATCCATTAGATAGCCTGGAAAAGGAACAATCTGTGCCTGCAACATCTCCCTAAGTTTGTAAAATGTCCTTGAACTGTATCTAACCAACTCCTATAAAATAAATGAGGAGACCATGTTCAGGGCTCATTTTCTCTCCATCAGAGGACAATGGTCCACCTGGTCCCCACTTTTCCTTAAACTATCTGTGTTGCATCTTTTCTTCATCTCCCATTGATCCCACTCAGGAACCCCGATTCTGCACTGGTTGTGGCAATTTTCTGTATCACAAGACATGACTTTTACCATCTTTCAGCACTAATATTAAAATCTTTTAGCTCTATCAAGATGCCAAGTCAGAGATGCATGGAAATCTCAAAGTTCCTCTAATTGCCATCTTATCCTTTCTCAGTATGGGACTGTGAAAGCATCTCCATAACTGTGACTTGGAGCTGTGCATTGTGTTTCCTTCTGTTTTGTGTTTTCAGTAAATGGTAATTAAGAAAAGAAAGAAAGGGCAGAAAGTTGAATTATGGGCTCCCTAGTAGAGCAGATCACATTCTTTCTGTTTAGAGTGACACTATGGCATAGGTTTGCCACCTTGTTGTTTTTCTGTATGACAGAGGGAAAAGAATAAAATTAATGTAAATCTTTAGTGATTCAAAGAATTGAACAAACTTGTTTAAAATGGAACTTCAAATAGGTAGTCATTGTTGGGAAGTGATATTAGTTAGTGTCATATTTTATAATTATATCACACTTAAAATATTTTGAAAGCACTTTTATACTTAGATCTTTTGAAAGTGATTAAAAGCAAAATGGAGATCTTGAGGATATTTCTCGCCCTTGTTTCAAATTACAAGAAAATATTTTGACATGATGTGACTCTGAACTTGCATGTCTTAAAATCTCTAACCCTCCCCCTCTGAAGCCCAGACCTGTTGGGATTCTGTCTTTATTTAACATTTTAGTATTTTGTACAACATAAAATTTTTGGCATTTATTCTGATTTTTAAAATGATGTATTTATTTACTTTTTAGAGAGGGGAAGGGAGGGAGAAAGAGAGGGAAACACCAATGTGGGGTTTCCTCTCCCTTGCTCCCTACTGGGGATGTGGCCAAGAACCCAGGCATGTGCCCTGAGCATCAAACCAGTGACCCTTTGATTTGTAGGCTGGCATTCAATCCACTGAGCCACACCAGCCAGGGCTTATTCTGATTTCTGTTAATTACTGGATTTAGATGGTAATCATCTGTATTATTGAGGTGTTGTTTGGGTTATTTTTTTGCACCTCTTCAATGGCTGCTTTGGTCAAGTGCCTCACCCACCTCACCCTATCATTGACCTTAACTCTCTGAGTAGTGTTTAGCAAATAGCATCAGCTGAATAAGCATTTATAAGGCAATCCAGCACAAAGGCAAAAATATTTACAGTAACATGGGCAAATTCATTGAAGAAGAGAGAAGCTGGGTTAGGAAAGAAAGTCATAGAAGACAAGAAGCACTATCATCAGGACCCAAATGTACATGTTTCAGTAGCTAGGAGCAAATATTATGGTAACAGTAATATGCCTCATTGAATGTGGAACTGGGGTGGTCTGGTAGCAGTCCTATGACAATGGTTTTTGGATTTAGCCTTTTACAGACAGCTTGGTGTTTTGAAGTCCTTCAACACGCTTCTCTTCATCTGTTTATATCTTTTCTTATTTGGTCAAGCTATAGCTCCACAACTAAGCAAGTACAGTACTTCCCTGCACCCCATCCATAGTTTCAGTTACCTGTGTTCAACATCAGTCCAAAAACCTTAAATGGAAAATTCCAGAAATAAACAAGTCATAAATTTTAAGTTGTATGCTCTTATGAATAGTGGGATGATACCTTGCCCAGGACATGAATCAACCTTTTGCACAATGTATTCATGCTATATATGCTATCCACCCATTAGTCACTTAACCGTCTCAGTTATCAGATCCACTGCCATGGTATTATAGTACTTGTGTTCAAATAGCCCCTATTTTATTTAATAATGGCCCCAAAGCACAAGAGTAGAAATGCTGGTATTTTGGATATGCCAAAGAGAAGCCACAAAGTGTTTCCTTTACATGAAAATATATGCGTGTATAGGAAAATAGTATAGTACATATAGAGTTTGGTAGTATCCACCAGTTCAGGCATCCATAGATAATGGGGGAGGGGTGTTGGAATGTATGTTGGAAGGGAACTAACTGTCCCTCCTTAGCTAATTATAGCTGGACAGGAACAGTCAAACTCTTTTTGGAGAGCCACTCATTTATACTGTAAAAGCTGACTTATTGGAAAAAATGAGGAATTGCCTAAAATGCAAACTCAAACATACATAACAAAGAATACTAATGCAACCACCTTCTTCAGCAGTATTTTACTGGCTATTAATTAAACTTATGTTAGAAATACAAGGCGCATAATACCAACTTCCTACTGAGAAAATTTCAATAAAATTTAAAAAGCAATGTGTTTCATAGGCAAAGAAAAAAATATTATAAAATACTAAGAAATCTAGATAATCATTGATTAAAACCTATAACTACAATGTTTTTTATACACACCATGCTGAAATTCTAATTTTTATTTTGAGTGCCTATTAATATTTCAGTTAAGGTGACCAGAACTCTTTTCTATAGTAGAGTATACTGGTAAAGAGGTGAGGAGGGACCTTAATGTAATAAAAAGTACACAGGATTGAAGTAAAACAGATTTGGATTCTTGTTCTAAGTCTGCCACTGAGAATGCATGCAGCCTTGGGCTAATTCCTACATTCTCTGAGCCTGTGCTTCCTTGTGTATAAAATGGGGACATTACTACCTTATATGGCTGCTAAGGATATTAAATGAAATACCCTATGCAAGACATAGACAAATATAGGTTTTTTTCCCACACTTTAGCCTTCATTTCCATCTATCAGCTAAAGGAAGTTAAGGTAAGCATGTGATAGGAGCTATATCTGGAAATTGAGGAGAGTATGTTAAAAAGAATTTATCATCTATAGCTGTTTGATACGATAAACATTTTATTAAATAAACTGTAAAGTCAGGAAAGTACTGTAGCTGAAGTTGGAAAGTATCTTAAGTTTTATGGCTTCAGATGACTGCCTGACCACACAAGTTTATTCCTCTGTCCTGCAAGGATCCAATAAAATCACAGTAAATGTGTATTTGAATGAGATCACATTTGTTTATCCTTTCCTTTATGTCCCTTATGCTAGGGGACATGTCGGTGAAAATATTGCTGCATGGAATATCTGAAATTTTCCTGCCTATGTTCTCCTCTAGGACTTTTAGAGTGTCATGATTTATATCTAAGTCCATCTTGAGTTTATATTTGTGTATGGTGTAAGTTAGTGGTGGAGTTTCATTTTTTTGCATGTAGCTGTCCAGATCTCCCAATACCATTTGTTGCAGAAGCTGTTTTAACTCCATGTTATGCTTCTGCCCCCTTTGTCAAATATTAATTGGCCATAGAGACTTGGGTTTAGTTTGGGGCTCTCTATTCTATTCCATTGATCTATGTTACTGTTCTATGCCAGTACCAGAATGTTTTGATTACCATGGCCTTGTAATATAGTTTGATGCCAGGTATGGTGATCCCACCTACTTTGTTCTTCTTTCTCAAAATTGCCACAAATCCCAGGCCCCCAGTGAGACACTGAATTCTAAAGACACAATGTCTCTGTATAAGTGGCTTTACAAGTACATATTTGGAAAAACACCAAAATGTTTTAGTCACCTGATTATTGCAAAACAAAATCATTTTATAGCTCTAACAGAGGAAGGAAGCAGCAAGACAAAAGCAAAAATACATTCAGTATATAGAAACAAACAGCAAGCAAACAGTGCTGTTAGGTGCCAGCAGTGGGCTGTCATGCAATACCACCCATTATACCCTAGTGTTTCACAATGAAGAGCATTTCATCTATTGTTTAGAGCTCCAGACTACTTTTCCAAGTCTAATTCCCCAATTAAGTTCTTACACCATTTAGCAATTTTCCTGGTGAAGAGGATTTTTCAGCATCTGCATATGAGATGGCAAACCAAAACTCAAGATCTTTAGAAAGATGTATAGATATAAAATATATTTTACTGTGAAAGTTGTAATATACCCTCAGGGGTGAAAGTGGGAGGAGGGATAGAAGAAAATCATGCAGCTCTATTTTGTTCCTTCTCAAATAGAATTTTAGTATACTGTATGTTCTCTAACTACAACTTTGACAATGGCAAGCTACCTTTGGAGTAAAATAACATTCCAGGTATTGTGTTAGCTCAGTGTTTACATACAATCACAGCAGTCAATAGCTAGAAAACTCAGTCTCCTGAAATTTGAAAACA
Organism: Anoura caudifer; assembly: GCA_004027475.1. Taxonomy (NCBI): domain Eukaryota; kingdom Metazoa; phylum Chordata; class Mammalia; order Chiroptera; family Phyllostomidae; genus Anoura; species Anoura caudifer. Next base: position 167,280 of record PVKU01003387.1, on the reverse strand, counting down.
TTCACATGTGTGTACACACACAGAGTAATTGAGCCCTACCCATTTTATGAGCTCAAACATTTTAGTCTAAATTAAATCCAATTAGAGTAATCAGAGCAGATCATATAAACTAATTCTTGGACAAGGAAAGATTATAATTTTAAATGGCCCATGGCCCCATAAAGTACTAATGAAACAAAATCATTTATTTCAATTAAGTAGGCCTTAACCAATACCTAAAGGTCAGTGAAAAAAACTGCCAGGTTGGCTATTTCTCAGTTTTGCCTCAACCTCAGTTGAGCCATAAGAATATGGGGTTCTGAATCAAGATCTGCCTGTGATGGGATTGAGTTTGAAACCATCTATCATGCTAGACTAAGCTATCGCAGAACTTAGTAATGACAGGAATGATTACCTCTCAGCATGGATGTAACTACATTTCAGGACTTAGATGCATAACTACTTTTCTATTACTATATTTTCCCTTTATACTTGATGTATTCTAGTCAAAGGTTCTGTAATTTCCCAAGGAACTTTGGATTCTGTAGTAAGCCTTCCTAATGATTGTGCCTAACTCCTTCCTTTATTTCCTCCATACAACTGAGAGCCACCAAGCACTTGATAAAAGCTGTTTGCCTTTGACCCCCAAACTGTCTATTTAATGGACAGAAGCTAATGCAACATTCTTCTTTGTGTTAATTATTTCTGAAAGTTGCCAAAGTGATAGCTTGAGAGGCCTGAAGAAATAGGCCACCTTTTCACCATCCAGCAGGTGGCTGTTAACATCTTAACTCTAACCCAACCTAGGAGACCTGGTGCTAAATGTTACCTCAGGCTTGTTGGTTGTATGTCCTTGGCTAAGTCATTTCACTACTCTGAGCCTTAGTCTTATCATCTATGTAACTGATATGTTTTCTAATCACACATGCTATTTTAGAGCTCCTCTAAGGTGCCTTAGGAGGTTGCTGCAAAATTGGAGGAAGAGCTGATGGGACCAGTTCCCTTTCCCATTTTCCCCAAGGCAGCTCTGCTTATATATGGTTTTTCACATATGATTGTGTTTTATAAAGAATTCTGCTGCTAACATTTTTAAACCACTGGCTTTTAAGGTCTAACAATTCATAATTCAATGAGTCTGTAACTTTTATTCCAATAGAAGTATCAAACCAGTTAAATCTTCTGGAGAAATATCAACTTGCATATTAGAAAAGGCTTCCCATTCTAGAGGGAAAATTATTTAGACAATGACAATCTGTTGTTGTTTTTTTTTCCCGTATACTATGGTTAGGTGATTTCAGTTGATTTCAGGGCACAATAAGGATATCTTTCATTGAAGACACTGAAGCACTCCTTGTTGAGCAACATCTTCATCCCTAAATAATCAGTCTACTATTCTTACCTCTTGATCACATACCCTTTTTTTGAAGAGGCCATATTAATGCTATATTTTGTAGTGGGTCAAATCCATTTTTCTCTGGTTTATAAACCACAAAAGGTGAATGCTTCAGCATAACAGTGATGATTGTCATCCAAACTATGCTGAGAAAGCTCTTTAAGGAAAAAATTTCCCATTTGACCAAGAGATTCCAGATGAGTCATTTAATTGCTTGGAGATCCTCCATTAAATTGAAAGGAAAACTAAATGAGTTCACCTTCTAAAAGTCTATTTTGATAGTACTTTACATTGTAAATAGGAATATTCAAAACAGCTCTGTTACTTTACCCATCTTTCTGAATTCATTTACAGATATTCAGAGATTTGTAGGTACTCCCTAGCTCTGTATATTATTTCTTTAAATCATCTAATATGTAACAATTCTTGTATAAATTAAGAGGTTACCTTTCAGTGTAACTGTAAAATCAGTAGTTCATTCAATGATCTGATGAAGAATGTAACAAGTTCCTGCTAGGATTGTGTTCCCACAGAGAACAAGTGTTTTATCATCACCATCTTAGTCAACTAATTTGACTGAAATTTAAGATCTTAATGCATCAGTCTTGTTAATTCTCTTGCCAATACATAGGAAATTGAAGCAATAAACCACAACTTGTTTGTAGTGGTATTAACATTACTAAGTATTCAACTAGCTTACAAGAGCCCCACTGTTCCAATAAAATTCAATAGCAGCTTCATGCATATTTAGTTCTTGGGCACTTTTCTTACTTTCCCCCTGACAACTTATTTGAAAACTTGACCTTAAATTCACTACATTCCAGTTCAATTTTTGCACAATCAAAGTTATGACATACTGACTTAGCAAATCACTATTGTGTTTTTATTACTAGTTTTTAAACACTACTCAACTGCTTGTTCTCTGATATACATAACATTTTTCTCATTATGCTGGTTAATGGAACTGGACTTAGAAATTGCAGTACTGAATTACAAAACATAGGATTTCAATGGTTAAGTATTTAAAACATCCTGTGTTATGTTGTTGTTGTTGTTGTCGTCATTATCATTATTATTGAGTTGCTGTGGGAGTCACTTGCACTTCCATCTGATTGATTACTTTGCTGCATTTTTTATGTTTTATTGTTCTATTGCAGTTGCCCCATTTTCCTCCACTGCTCTTCTCTGCCCTGCCTACCCCTCAGTTTACTGCGTATTTTAAAACCTTCAGTCTTGGAAAGCACAGTGGCCTTTCTGCACACTGCCATGTGCATGGAAAATGCTATGGCCTGTGTATCACATCATTCCTATAACTGATGGCTTAGACACAACCACTATATGGTGTTAGAACAGACAAAACAAATTACCTATAATCTCTATGACCAGTTTATTAAAAGTTGGGTGAAAACTTCTGGACTACTGCATAATACTATGTCTTTGTAATTTTAAAGCCCATACTCATTGTCTTTCTCCCAAAATTAGCTTTCTCTCTATTGTTGCCAACAGTTCTTTTCTGTTACCCTCTCAACACTCTTTCTTGTTTCCATCTTTAACTCTTCTCTGCTACCTTGTTGTTTCTTCCATTTATTTTGGTCATTAACCTATCTAGTCATAAAGTACTATCCATCTCTTCTCTGCAATCATTTCCTTATTCTATTTCCAGTAATCCTACTGAAGTCCAGATCTTCATTGCTTTACTCAGGCACAGCCAAACTGGTTTTCCTTTCTCTAGTCACTCAATACATGCTATTAAAAACATCCAGTTATCTTCTTAAGAGAGCATTTTAGACATAGGCAGATGGTCAATAAATATTTATGGAGTACATATGATGTGCCAAGTACTGTGTTGGGCTCTGAGCTGACAGTAATGAGCAAGGGAGGCACAACCCCTTGATTATTTGAGCTTGTGTTACAGCAGGAAAGCTAGACATTCACATTCATCCCCTTTTAAAATCTTTCATTGTCCCCCCACTAGCTAATACATTGTACCTGCATATGTGCATATTTATATCTGAAAGAACATATTAATTGCCCACCTAATTGATGCTCCAAATAATAGTTCTATTATTTTAAGATAAAGAAATGTGAACAAAAACTATAAGCTTTACAAAAATTTCCAAAGGGAGTTCTAAGATTGGAGCTGTATATTACTACCAGCCACTATATATTATCCAAACACAGCTTTTAAGAAGGAAACTATAACCCACAGGGATCAAGTAGAGGAATTGGCAATTCATCATCTGTATTTTGGAGTCTGGAACTCCAGTCTGTCCAACCCCATTAAATGTTCCCTCTACCATAAACATGCAGGCAACCCAGCTAGTTGGAAACATGTACAGCAACTTAGTTTTAAATTGATAGTTAACTACATTGTTTTTGAGCATTACATAATTTTGTTTTCTAAGTATTTAGCAATTTCTGAGAGTTATAAGGCAAACTATTTTTCTACATATTCTAGGAACCAATGTGGAAGAGGTGAAACAAAAATGGACAGAAACACTAAAAGGTATCAAAATAAACAAGTTCAGCCCTGGTTGATGTGGCTCAGTGGATGGAGTGTGGGCCTGTGAGCCAAAGAGTCATTGGTTTTATTCCCAGTCAGGGCACATGCTTGGGTTGTGGGCCAGGTCCCCAGTGGGGGTATGCTAGAGGCAACCATACATTGATGTTTCTCTCCCTCTATTTCTCCCTTCCTTCCCCTCTCTAAAAGTAAATAAATATTTTTAAAGAAGGTTACTAAACATTGGATATTGGAGAGGCTCTCCGTGTTCCATGTTATAGATGAAATTACCAAGCAAAGATTAATATATACCCTGGTAAATTATTATTTGAAAGATTCTGGTTGACCTTCAAGCAGCAAACAAACATAAACTGAAATCAAATTATCCATGCTTTGTTCTTTTTGACAAAAACTACCAAAAGACAAAGGGACAATGTTTATAGGTTTTGAGGGAGAATGCCAATGACCTAAAAATTTAGACCCAGCAAAAACCTGTCTTGAATATATAAAAGAAACAGAAGGATAGCCTGAGATCAGCAAGGTCTTAGATGCTAATTCAATCCAATAAGAGAGTGGCCCAGATTAATAAGCATGAAAATGAGGAGATGGGGTAAGGGATGACACCACAATGGTAAACTTGACATAGCTTTTGGATAATGGGAAGCGATGAAATAGTCTTAAGTGGTAGAGTACTAAGTAGGGGGCAGGGATACCAATGGTAATCATCCAGAGGAGGGAAGCTACTGGGCAGAAACAAGGTACTAAGAATTTTGGTAGTAAAATAAAATAGTAAACATAGTGATTTTCTTATGAGGACCACAACTGTCTGAAGAGAGTGCCAAGAGACTAGACTGAAAACTCTGGGTAGTCAGAGGCTGGACCTTGTTCTCCACTCTGTTTCCAGGACCTATTGCAGTGGCTGTCACAAAGCAGAACAGTGTCATACTGCTCTTAATTCCTGGTATGCCTATAATATATTAGCAATGACCTGTACATACTATGAACCAGACACTAAATAATAACAAGGGGAAATTCCTTCACAAAACCCAAGTCAAATATATAATCAGAGACAGGAATTATAGCAAAACTCAGTGCACACTTGAAGATGACAGTGAATGAGAACTTATGGAATAAATAAATAAAGAGAAGAGCTCTCTAAATTATTTTACTAGTAGCAACATCATTGTAATGACTGTTTTTTACCAAGATTAGTCTGAAGGATAATGCTCAGTTAGAGTGAGAAAAATTCTGGTGCATTTGTTTTATAAAAAGAAAAAGGAAAACCAGCTCTTCCATTTTTACTTCCAATTTGAAGGTGATAATTTTACAACTAATATACCAAATGTCAAATATTAGTCACAACAGGAAAAATGACCAAATAGATTTGTTTTGTTTAATTAATTCACTGTGTTTGTGAGTATACTCCTAGTCCAAATACTAACCATTGTTTAATTAGGTTTCCCTGACTTATGAAATGTCTTAAACCAAAGAAAAATGGGATGAGCCTGGCTATATTATGAATGCTTAACTTGTGACTGTCAATGTTACCTAGGAAATTAAGCAGCTTACATTGACGAAGAGGTTAACCTCAGCACAGACTCACTTCTAGAGAAAAGAAATGTATTGTATTGCTGGCTATTCTTCTTTTATTCTGCCAGCATCTAAATTCTTCTTAAAAATTTAAATGTTCAAAATTATATAACATATATAAAAACACCAAATTTCATTCTGTAATAGCTTAATTTGTTCTAAAATAATTTATTGAGTGCCCCAATATATACATTGGGTTGGCCAAAAAATCTGTATGTTTTTTTCCTGTAAAATAAAACACATATTTTTTTTTCATTTTCACTAATAACTTCATTGATTTGGATAGTTTGAGTATGTTGGCTATCTCCTGCATGGTAGAATACTGACCATTCTCAATTTGAGAAATGTCTCAATTTGATTGCAATCAACTTCAACTGGTCTACTCATAGTAGAGCATCATCCAGCAAGAAATCTCCAGGACAGAACTTCACAAACCACTTCTGATGTGTTCAATCAGTCACAGAACCTTCTCTGTACACTGCACAAACATTTGTGTGTGTGCATTCCAGTTGCATTTTTGCCTTTCTTGAAATAGCAAAGCATAATATGCCAAAATGTTGCTTATTTTATTCCATCCTCAATTTTAAAATAGCTACACAAAAATTCACCAATTTTGATAACTTTTTAATGAACACTGATATGACAGCTGTCATGATACAGTCAAATGAAATAGTTTCAAATGACAAAATTGTTTCAAGTTAAAGACAACTAAGAGCTACTAGAGCCATCTTAAAAGAAAATTGTACTTTTTGGCTAACCCAATACCATACCTGCTGAGAAACACTATAGTAGGTTATATCACAAATGGAAAGCCCCTACTTGGTCAGGCATATCATCCATCCAGTCTGGTACATGGGACTTATGATAATAATTTCTTAAAATATATAATATTTCATTGAAATATTATGGTAAGTTGAGCCTTTGAATTCAGGTGTGGGTTGCATCAGAAATGTTCTTTCAAAAAAAACTAGGCAGAAATGATCAATACAAATTAGGAAAGTCCACCAAAGAAGGTCTTGAGACACCCCTGTGACTCAACTGTTTATCAATGAACATTTGCTGTGCAGTAATGAGATAATGGGAGACTTCTCTTGCTCTTAGGTAACTTGAATCCCCTGAACTAAAAACACCGATAGGTTTTCCATAGGGTGGCTATTGTCCGTCCCACAGGTGCAATTCACACATACTGAATGTATGCAGCACTGAACTTGTATAACTGACTTTTCCTTATTTTATAACATCTTTTAGTCATATCCAGCACCATGCATTTTATAGAAAAACTCAGTTTGCACTGTCATCTTCAAGAGCACACTATGAGCTTTGCTATAATCTCCTTCTCCCATTACAAATTAGGTTTGGATTTTATGAAGGAACTTCTCCATGCTAGTATTTAATGCCTGGTATACAGTCTTTGTACAGGTCATTATTAATATATTGTAGACACAGCATAGAGCAATTTTACACAAACAGAATCTAGATCCAAGGGTCCCAGACACATTTAACTCAGGCCCTGACCTCAATCTTAAGTCTAATCTTGAGCTCTGCCCCTTAGCATGAAAACTGAAGACAAAAATGCAGAAAACTGACTTGGGAATACTGAGAATAAACACTGGGATCAAATATTTTCCACAGATGATTAGCAAGATGCAAAATCAAATATGGCATGTATAGGAGACTGCAGAAGAAAGCAAGCAAGGGGAGATGCAACATGCAAGCCCATATTTTCATTATATAGGTGTGGAAGAGGAATTGCTACCAGTATTGAAAAGGTTAAAGAGAGTTTGGGCAAATTAATGAAGTGAAAACTAAATTTGTTAATGAAGTAATCACCACAACATTAATGAAATATGGACTGGTAGAGCTACTTTTCAAAGATTAACTTTATCCATGCAAATTTTGAGCCTGACCTCTTTACATTTGGAGAACCTGGCTACTGTTTCCAAAGACAGAACTGGATAATACATTGCCAATAATATTTCTTTCAAATAGTATCACTAAGCAACATAAATTCAGATCTCTATAGCTTTATTTCTATTCCTCTGGGAAAGTTGGCATGAGATCAAATCAGACCAAAAGGTTAAAGAATAAATAAAAGAAGAAGCAGATGAGAGGACTGTTAATTGAACGACAGTGCCACCAAAAGGGACATGCCTCACATGGTGAATCCACCTGTGAGCGTTTAAATGCAAGTGGCCTTCCAATATGCAAGACTGTGGAGAAAAACTAAACATGTGGATTGGCCGACAACACAGGCTCTTCTTGATTACCCACATTTGACCTGTGCATCTTGTTCTCATGTCACCTGCATTCCTGTTTTCTGGTTCCATACTTTGGTTCCTAGAGGTGTTCCTAGATGGTCCTCTTCCTTGTTTTAACTGCATTATTGGGTGATCATCAATCACCCCACAACCCCCTTCCTCCCCATAAGGGAGCATATGGACACATGACTTGTGACCATACCTGGCACTCACTGAGTTCTTTCTAACATAGCCATATGCTTTATATATGTTATTCAATTTGCTTCATGACCTTTTTCACAATGCCTCTATCAAGTCAAATTTTTTCTTATTCCATTTTATGAATAAGGAAATGAAGACCCAGTGAGATATGAACCTTTCCCATGTATATACACACATTCTATAAATAGCTCTATATATACTATCTGTATTATATAAAGTAAAAATGAGTTCAACTGATGTCTCCAATTCAGTACAACATGGGTCATTTTAGTTTCCTCCCTTTTCTTATCTAAACTCTCACTCTTATAGTGAGAACCCTGATTCCCACCACCTGATATCTATTCAATTAGTTGTTCCATTCCAGTACACACATATAGCAACATTAGAATTGTTCATTCTTTCTGGCTGGTGTGGTTCAGTGGATTGACTGCTGGCCTGTGAACCAAAGGGTCTCTGGTTTGATTCCCAGTCAGAGCACATGTCTGGGTTGTGGGCCAGATCCCCACTAGGTGGTGCTCAAGAGGCAACAACACACTGATGTTTCCCTCTTTTTCTCCCACCCTTCTTCTGTCTAAAAATAAATAAATAAAATCTTTTATTTTTTGATCCTTACCTCCATAAGAAAAAATGTATTAATAACTAGAGTTCAGTACTTATGTGCAGATTCTTTTTTTTTCTTTAGACTGAAGAACACCACTGATTTCCAAAGTTACTTATGCCTGTACCTTTCCCCTCTTCTGCTTCAGTGAGGCAGCTTGAAATATTTACAATGAAGTTAAGTTCTTCTGTCATGGTCTACATTCCATTCTGGGATTCCCCCTCTCCCAAAATGATTTTTTAAAAATTTGTGTACATTAAGGTTTACTGGTTGTGCTGTGAAGTTCTGTGGATCTTGACAAATGCATAGGGTCAAATGCACCACTACAATATTATACACAATAGTCACATCACCCTAAAAAATATCTTGCCTCTTGCAATGCAGATGGACATAGAGGGTATTATGCTAAGTGAAATAAATCAGGCAGAAAGAAAAATATCATATAATTTTACTTTTACAGGGATGAGCAAAAGTAGGTTTACAGTTGTTAGTACACAAAACACATTTAGTCTTGTATTATTATTTGTTAATTATCATATAGTTTCCCATATGAACAACTGTAAACCAATGTTTTCCCCATTCTGTATGTAGAATCTAAAAATAAAAATGAATGAATACAATAAAACAGAAACATAGAAACATATTCTTAGATACAAACAACAAACCAGGGAGAAGAACAGCAGGGGGGGAGTGAAAAAGGGTGAAGGGGATTGAGAGGTACAAACTTCTAGCTATGAAATAAATAAGTCACAAGAATGTAATGTACAGCATGGGAAATATAGTCAGTAATAGCCTAATATCTTTGTATGGTGACTTATCATGGTGATTGCTCCATAAGGTAATATAAATATTTAATTGCTATATTGTACACCTGAACCTAATATAAGATTGTACTCAACTGTACTTTAATAAAAGAAAAAAAAGCTTCATTCAGGTTGTTAAGTGTATCAATAGTTCATTTCTTTTTATCCATGAATAGTGTACCATTGTCTGGATAAACCACAGTTTTTTATCCATTTAGCTACTAAAAGAACATTTTGGTTGATTCCAGGTTTTGGTGATTAGGAATCAAACATTCTACTATAACCATTCACAAATTGTGGACATAAGTTTTCAATTCACATGGATCAATATCTAGGAGTGTAATTGCTAAATCATATGTTTAACTTTCTAATAAACTGCCAAACTCCACAAAATGGCTCTACTATTTTCCATTTCCACCAGCAATGAATGAGAGTTTCTGTTGCTCCACATCCTCACAGCATTTGATACTGTCAGTGTTTGTGATGTTACCCATTCTTATTTTACATGTGTTTATTCACCATCTGTACATCCTTTTGGTTGTCTGTGCTCAGATATTTTGCCCTTTTAAAAATTGGCTGGTTTGTTTTCTTACTGTTGAGTTTCTTTATGTTTTAGGCACAAGTCCTTTATCAGATATATGACTTTTAAAAATTTTCTTTGTCTTGGATTGTCTTTTCATTCTCTTGACAGTGTCTTTTATAGAGAAGATATTTTTTTACAAAGCCTCTGCTTTTAGCCAGCTTTTTATGTCTCTTCATTTTAATTTTCTGTCACCAGTAAGTTTGAGTCCTCCATTTCTCACCAACTCAGGGCCTCAGATGGTACCAATGACAGCATTGAAAAATGCATTTGGCTGAAGGATTTCCCTTCTTGGAAAAATTCCCATTTCTCTAAATAATGCCTGGGGACAATAACACACTGGCATCCTTACTGTCCCTCAAACATACCAAGCAAACTTATGTCTCGATGCCTTTGCATTTCATATTCTCTCTGCCTGGGGTGTCCTTGTGCAGACATGCTCATGGCACATTTCCTTACTTCCTGTAAATAATTTCTAAAATGTTACCTTCTCTATGAGGCTTACTTTCCAGAACTGTGGAAACAGTTGTTGTCCTAACAGCCAGTCAGAAATCATTTCAAAACATATTCAGAAATCTTTCTGGTGTACCCAAGAATGATAAGCAACTCAAGACTGGTAAATAAATGGTGAGCCTGAGTGGGTACTATGGCTTGCTCTCCCATCTCAGGAAGAAATGTTAGAAGGCTGCCTCCCAGTGTGTTCTTTCTCAGTTGTCTCCAGATATTAACTTCAGTGACTAAAAAACAATGCTGATTTTCTCTGATGCTCTTCAATAAAGTAGGTAAGCTAAATTGGAAGCATTTTTATTTTCACTGTGAATTAAATACAGTAATTTTAATTTTGAATGGGGAACCATGAGGCCAAAGAATAGTTTTAATAGTTCATTTTACTGTGTTTTTCCATTACATTTATCCTCTTATACCCTCTTCCATCTCCACCCACCCCTTTCCCCCATAATCACCATGCTGTTGTCTGTGTCCAATAATCTTTTTTCTTCTTTATTCAATCCCTCCATCCTTCAAAACTTCCCCCCCAGAGCTGTCAGACTGCTCTCTACTTATGAGTCTACTTTATTTGTTATTAGACAAACTCTACTTGAGTTTGTTTATTAGATTTCACATATGAGTGAAATCATATGATATTTGTCTTCCTATGACTGGCTTATTTCACTTAGCATAATGTTCTCCAGGTCCATCCACGTTGTTGCAAAGGGTAAAATCTTCTTCTTTATTGCCAAGTAGTATTCCATGCTGTAAATGTACCATAGTTGTTTTATCCACTCATCTACCGATGGACACTTAGGCTGCTTCCAAATATTGGCTATTGTAAATAACATTGCATTGAACATAGGGGTTCATAGATTCTTTAAAATTAGTGTTTCTGGTTACTTCAGATAAATTCCCAGAAGTGGAGCCCTGGCTGGTGTAGCTAAGTAGATTGAGTGAAGGCTGTGAACCAAAGGGTTGCTGGTATGATTTCCAGTGAGGGCACATGCCTGGGTTATGGGCCAGGCCCCCAGTACAGGACATGCAAGAGGCATCCGCACACTGATGTTTTTCTCCCTCTCTTTCTCCATCCCTCCCCCTTTCTATAAAAAATAAATAAAATCTTTAAAAAATTACTTTAAAAAATTCCCAGAAGTGGAATTGCTGGGTGAGTCATAAGGCAGATCCCTTTTCAATTTTTTGAAGTATCTCCATACTGCTTCTACAGTGGCTTATACCAATCTGCACTCCTACCAACAGTGCAGAAGGTTTCCCCTTTCTCCACATCCTCTCCTGCACTTGTTGTTTGTTGGTTTATTGATGATAGCCATTCTGATAGCTGTGAGTTGATATCTGATTGTGGTTTTAATTTACATTTCTCTGATGTAGACACTTCTCCAAAAAGGACATACAGATGGGTAATAGACCTATAGAAAGATTCTCAATGTCACCAATCACCAAATATTTTATTTTTATTTTCTAAAAATATTTCCTGTGAACAAAAATTTGCCACTTTTGTTTGCTCACTGGTGGAAATAGGCATGTGCTTGTTCAGTCCAGTACCTAACTGATCAGGGTCAGTTGTCATAGTAGTGCATGGTTCTCTCATGCACATGACAAAGAAACCAAATAAAAATCCAGATGGAAATCAGAGCTCCCTACCCCTATCAAACAAAAATTTTTCAAGACCCACCCACTCACTTACCTCACAACCATGACCTCTTACCCTCCTCTCCTCAGATCCCATCTTCCCTGTATGCAGAGCAGCATCTCAACCTTTCTCTTCTTGTCATGACCTGTTTATTTTCTTCTTTGGTATCCTGAACTCACCTCTCTCAGTATGGACCTATCTTTCATTTCCCTTGTCCCAGATGTTCTGGGCAAGACACCCTCCTCCACAAACCTCAGTCTTTCACATGACCAAAAGCTACAGCTAGGCCAGGATTTCTCCTTCCTTCCAGGACACATACACGTTATAAGTGAGGTTTTCTTTTTTATAGCAATAAGGCATTTGGCTTTGGGATACACAACGAGATTGGGGCTAAGAGGAAACAGTGAGAAAAGATTTTATGACAAATAGATCACAACAGCTTGCTTTATCAAAGATTTGGATTTCTGTTTCTGTGACACTCAGAATATATACAGCTATCCAGCAGTTTTCACTTTTGTGGACACTTTCCCTGTCATGAGAGGCATTTATTTTTTTAGTGAAGATTGGCAGAATGCTAACTATGGTAATCTCTAAAATCAACAGCCAAAAGGCAAGAGCCAATTGCAATATGTTGCCCAGGAAGCTAATATTTAACTTGCTCTGAGAATAAATTATGTCATTTGTAAGATTCCTAAGATCAAGAATAAGATTTTCAAAGGGTTAAGGTCTTAGGACACTAACTGTTTTGACATGTCATCTGAAAAGTTATAAAATACGAAAAGCATAGAGGATCATAATTAAGGTTATAAGAAATTTGCAGCTGCAAACTTACAGCATGGGTTGCCTGAACTTTATTGTTTTCTGTGTTTTCTTTCTGTTGAAAATGAATATGGCCCTGACCCAGCAACACCATTACTGGGATTATACCCTAAGAATCCTGAAATACCAATTCAGAAGAACCTATGCACCCCAAGGTTCACAAGAGCACAATTTACAAGTGCAAGAAGAAACCTAAGTGCCCACCAGTAAGTGAGTGGATAAAAAAACTATGGTACTATTACACAATGGAATACTATGCAACCGAAAGAAAGAGCTCCTACCCTTCCTGACACCATGGATGGAACTAGAGAACATTATGCTAAGTGAAATAAGCCAGACAGTGAAAGACAAATACAATATGTTCTCACCTACAAGTAGAACCAAATCAACAAAACAAACAAGCAAGCAAATTATGACCAGAAACATTGAAGTAAAGAACACACTGACAGTAACTAAAGGGAATGTGGGAGTAGGATAATGAGGGAAAATAGAGGAAGGTCCATCAAGGAACATGTGTAAAGGACACATGGACAAAGCCAAAGGGGATAGGTTCAGGAGTGGGAAGCAGGGATGCATGGGGCAGGGGGGCACAGTGGGGTGAAAATGGAGACAACTGTTCTTGAACAAAAATAAAAAAAGATAATGATCACAATGCTACAATTGCTATAATATCTTTCTGTAAGGTTTACCACAGTAACAATAACCACAATGTAAGGAATAAGGTAAAAGAAAATCTTACTCCTGAGAGACACATCTATGTTGATGTAATGAGGAAAATATTTAGGGAAATATAAAAGTATTCAAGGTCAAAAACAATAATAATCTTTTTCCTTTATTAATATTGTTTTTATTGTTTTTCAAGTACAGTGGTGTACATTTTCCACTCATCATGCACCCCGCCCCAACTAACTCCACCTCCCAACCTCAAACTTAACCTCTTTGGTTTTGTCCATGCATCCATTATACATGTTCCTTGATGGCCCTTCCCCTATTTTCCCCTCAATATCCCTCTTTCCCTTCCCCTCTGTTTACAGTCAAGTTGTTGTTTATATCAATGTTTCTGGTTATATTGTTTGCTTCTTTGTTTTATTGATTAGGTTTAAATTATAGGGGAGATCATATGGTATTTGTCTTTCACTGCCTGGATTATTTCACTTAGCATAATGCTCTCCAGTACCATCTATGATGTCCCAAAGGGTAGGACCTTCTTTTTTCTTTCTGCTGTGTAGTATTCCATTGTGTAAATGCACCATGGAATCTTATCCACTCATTTACTGATAAGCACTTAGGTTGATTCCAGCATTTGACTATTGTAAATTGTGCTGCCATGAACATTAAGATGCATAGGTTCTTCTGAATTAGTGTTTCAGAGTTCTTAGTGTGTAATCAACACAGTGGAATTGCCAGGTCTAAAGGCAGTTCCATTTTTAGTTTTATCAGGAAATTCCATACTGTTTTCCACAGTGGCTGAACCAACATGCATTCCCAGCAACAGTGTACTAGGGTTCCCTTTTCTCCACAATGTCTCTAGCACTTGTTCTTTGCTGATTGGTTCATGATGGCCATTCTGACTGATGTGAAGTGGTATCTCGTTGTGGTTTTAACTTGCATCTCTGTGATGGCTAGAGATGGTGAGCCTCCTTTCATATGTCTGTGGGTCCTCTGTATGTAGTCCTTGGAGAAGTGTCTGTTCAAGTCCTTTGCCCATTTTTTAATTGTGTTGCTTGTCCTCTTAGAGTGGAGTCATGTGAGTTCTTTATATATTTTGGAGATCAAACCCTTGTCCAAGGTATCATTTGCAAACATAACTTCCCATACAATTAGTTCTATTAATTTTGCTGATGTTTTCTATAGCTGTGCAGAAGCTCTTTATTTTGATGAAGTCCCATTTGTTTATTTCTTCGTTTATATCCCTTGCTCTAGGGGACATATCAGTGAAAATACTGCTGCATGAAATATAGGGCATTTCCCTGCCCATGTCCTCCTCTATGACTTTTATGGTGTTGTGACTTACATATAAGTCTTTTATCCATCTTGAGTTTATGTTTGTGTGTGGTGTAAACTGGTGGCCCAGTTTCACCTTTTTGCATGTAGTTTTCCATTTCCCCCAACATCATTTGTTGAAGAGGCAGCTTTAATCAATTTTATGCTTCTTTCCCTTTTGTCAAATATTAATTGGCCATAGAGACTTGGGTTTATTTTGGGGCTCTCTATTCTGTTCCGTAATCTATGTGTCTGTTCTTATGCTAGTACCAGACTGTTTTCACTGAAGTGGCCTTGTAAAATAGTTTGATATGAGATATTGTTGTCCCTCCTAATTTTTTGTTCTTTCTCAAAATTGCTGCAGCCATCCAGGGCCATTTATGTTTCCATGTAAATTTTTGAAATGTTTATTCTATATCTGTGAAATATGTCATTGGTATTTTAATAGGAATTGCTTTTAATCTATCAGTTGCTTTGGGTAGTATGGATATTTTGATGATGTTAATTCATCCAAGCCATGAACATGGTATATGTTTCCATTTATTTGTGTCCTTGTTAATTTCTTTCTTCAGTATTGTGTGGGTTTGTGAGTACAGGTCTTTTATGTTCTTGGTAAGTTTTATTCCTAGGAACTTTATTTTTCTTGTTGCTATAGAAAATGGAACATTTTTCCTTATTTCTAATTCTCATATTGTGTTGTTAGTATACAAAAATGCCTTCAATTTCTGAACATTAACTTTGTATCCTGCTCTTCTGCCATATTCACATATTAGGTAAAGCAGTTTTTTGGTGGAATCTATAGAGCTTTCAATAATACACTGTCATATCATCTACAAATAGTGACAGTTTTACTTCATCCTTTCCAATTTTGATGCTTTTTATTTTTTTCTTGTCTGATATCTGGGACTAGGACTTCAAATACTATAGAAATAGAAGTGGTGAGAGTGGACATCCTTGCCTTGTTCCTGATCTTATTGTGAAAGATTTTGATTTTTGTCTGTTGAGTACCATGTTAGTGGAAGGTTTCTCGTATATAGCGTTTATTATGTTTAGGTATGCAACCTCTGCTCCCACTGTGCCAAGTGGTTTTACTATTAATGGGTGCTGTACCTTATCAAATGCTTTTTTGCATCTATTAATATGATCATGTGATTTTTGTCTTTTCTTTTGTTTATGCAATGTATTACATTTATTGATATGTGAATACTGTACCATCCGTGTATCCTTGGGATGAATCCCACTTGATCATGGTGTATGATCTTTTTAATGCATTGTTGTTTGAGGTTTGCCAATATTTTGTTAAGGATTTTTGTTTCTATATTCATTTGCAATATTGGCTAGTAGTTTTCTTTCTTTCTTTGGTCTATATCTGGTTTTGGAATTAGGGTGATGCTGGCTTTGTAAAAAGAGTTTGGGAATCTTCCTTCTTCTAGGATTTTGTGCAATAGTCTAAGAAGGATAGGGGTTAGCTCTTCCTTAAACATTTTGTACAATTCTCCTGTGAAGCTGTCTTGTCCAGGACTTTTGTGTACCAGGAGTGGCTTTCTGCTTCTCCTTTATTCAGTTTTTGGGGACAATATTTTACTAAAAAATTGTCCATTTCACCCAGGTTTACAAAGTTCTTGGAATATAGTTGTTCATAGTAACTTCTTACAATATTTTGTATCTCCGTGGTATTGGTTGTAATTTATCCTCTTTCATTTCTCATTTTCTTTATTTGCATCCTATCTCTTTTTTCTTGATGCATCTGCTTTAAGGCTTGTCAATATTGTTTATCTTTTCAAAGACAAAGATCCAGGATTTATTGATCCCTTGGATTATTATTTTAGTCTCTGTGTCATTTAAGTCTGCTCTGATTTTTGGTTATTTCTTTCCTTCTACTCACTCTGGGCATTGTTTGTTGTTGTTCCTTCAGTTATAGTAGATGTAGGGTTAGGTTGTTTCTTTGCAATGTTTCTATCTTTTTTTAGGTAGGCTTGCATCACTATGAACTTCCCTCTCAGGACTGCCTTTGCTGTGTTCCATAAGTTTTGGACTGTTTTGTGTTCATATTCATTGTTTCCAGAGACATTTTTATTTCTCCCTTGATCTTATTATTAACCAATTCATTATTTAATAGGATGCTCTACAATCTCCATGAATTTGAGTGTTTTTTATTTGTTTTTCCTTGAGGTTGTTTTCTAGGTTCAGGCCCACATGGTCTGAGAAAATGCTTGATGTGATTTCAATTTTCCCAAATTTGTTAAAGCTCTTTCTGTGTCCTATCATATGGTCTATCTTTCAAAGTGCTCCATGTGCATTTGAAAAGAATGTGTATTTTGTTTTTGTTTTTTTTTTTTTTTTTGAATGAAAAGTTCTATAGATATCACTTCCTTCAATTTGATCTAGGACATTGTTCAATGAAACAATATCCTTGTTGATATTTTGTTTGGAAGATGTATCCATTTTTGACAGTGGGGTGTAAAAATCCCCTAGTATAAGATTGTTGCTGCCTATATCTTTCTTGAAGTCTTTCAAGATTTTCCTTATATATTTGGGTTCTCCTATGTTGGTTGCATATATGTTTATGATGTTTATGTCTTCTTGGTGGATTCTTCCTGTTAGCATCATGAAGGGCCCTATAGAGTCTTTTTATGACCTTTGTTCTGAAATCTATTTTGTCCGATATGAGTATTGTTACTCCAGCTCTTTCTTTCCTGTCCATTTGCTTGGAATATTTTTTTGCAACCTTTCACTTTCAGTCTGTGTATGTCTTTTCTTTTTTTCTGAGGTGGGCCTCTTGTAGTCACTTTATATGTGGGTCATGTTTTCTAATCCATTGAGCTACCCTGTGTCTTTTGAATGGAACATTTAATCCGTCCATTAACATCTAAGGCTATTATTGATAAGTGCTTATTCATTTTAACCATTTGTACCCATTTTTCTCTCTCACTCTTTTTCTTCCTCTTCTTATTGCAATCCATTTAGCATATCTTGCAGTGCTGGTTTAGTCGAGGTGTATTTTTTTCAGTCTTCTTTTGTCTCAGGAACTCCTTATTTTGCCTTCCATTTTGTTTGAGAGCTATGCTGGGTAGAGTAGTCTTGCTTGCAGTAACTTCCATTACTTGGAATATTTCTTGCCGGTCTCTTTTGGCTTGTAGTGTTTCTGTTGAGAAATCAGCTGCTAGCTTTATTGCAGCTCCCTTCTATGTTATCCCTGGTTTCTCCCTTGTGGTTTTTAAGATTGTCTCTTTGTTTTTAAAACTTGGCACTTTAATTGTGATGTGTCTTGGAGTAGGCCTCCTTGGGTTCATCTGAATTGGGATCCTCTATACTTCCTGAACTTGGGTGATTTTTCCCCTCTTCAGGTTTGGAAGTATTTCTGTCATTTTTTTTCAAATTTGGTTTCCATCCCTTGCTTCTTTTCTCTTCCTTCTGCTATTCCTTTGATTTGAATGTGGTTGCATTTCATGTTGTCTTGCAGATCCCTTAAGCTATCTTCATATTTTGAGTCATTGTTGGGGCAGGTGCTCTACCTGGGTACTTCTTTTTGCTTTGTCTCCCAGGTAACTGAGTATGTCCTCTGATTCATCCAGCCTCCTTTTAATTCCATCTAGTGTGTTTTTTATTTCAGAGATTGTATCCTTCTTTTCTTTCTGGTTCTTGATTATAGTTTCTATTTCCCTTTTCATATCACTGTAGTTCTCACTCTGTTCCTTGTAGTTGTCAATGAGTTCCTTGAGCAACCTCATAAATATTCTTTTGAATTCTATATATGATAGTTTGACTGTCTCCATTTCATTTAGTTCTTTTAGTGGGGAGTCTTTCATTCCTTTTGTTTGCAACTTCTTTCTTTGCCTCCTAATTTTAGATGACTCTTTTTGTTTGTGTCTATGATTTCTGATGCTCTACTTTGCTTGTTGTCTTTGTAGGGTAAACTTCTGAGGTAGGAGTTATGAGGGATGCAGTGGTATGTTCTATTTGATCTCTTTTTCTGGATGCTCTAGGGTTGCCATTTTCTCCATTTGTGTGTGTTCACTTGTTGTACTTAGGTTATACCCATTGGTGTCTCCTTTGTTGGTGGGCTCTCTCCTCAAGTTGATTTGCTGGTATTTGCAACTCCCACCTTGTCTTGTCTGTGATCAGGGGAAGGCAAAGGCAAAATGGATTATGACAGTGGGAGAGTGTTCTGTGAGATTTACAGTAACAACAAGTAGAAAACAGACAGGAGATCCTTTGCTGAATTACAACAATAATTGTGATATTTAGCCCAACTAGTCACGTTTTTAAAAGGTGAAAAAAAGATAAGACTCTTGTTACAGCAGAAAAGAATGTGAGGTAACTCCAGAAAGCAGAGTGTATATGCTAGGTTAGATTGTGAGATATAGTGAGAGTAAGGGATAGAAACTTGGCATAGTGTGTGACAGAATAAGGTTAACCATAACTGTAATCAAGAATAAAAAGATAATGAAATGGAATAAGACCAGGAAGTGGTGCTCTGTGTGATTTGGACCAACAATAATATGACAAGAAATATATGATCTAAATAAAAAGAAGAAAAAGTAAAAGGCCAAGGGATCACTTTTGATTTCCTTTGGAGGCTGCATCTCTCTGATTTGTAAACTCTTTACCTGAATAAATATTTTCCTGTTATGAACCTCAAATTTGGAACTCTTATTGGCCTTAAATTGGTGGCAGTGACCTTTTGTTCATAGCAGATAACAACAACAACAAAAAAGAGTAGGTGGAAGCTGTGAACACCAGGATACCTGATGGAAGAGAAAACTCAACAACAAAGAAACCACCAACAGATAAAAAGAGAACAAGGTGAAGGAGGGAGTGGAAGCTACACTAACCTCAATCCAGGACCTACATGGAAATACATTTAAATAGTGGAGAAATTACCCAGAACAAACAACTGAAGAGCAAGAGAGAATCCTCAAAACCTTGTACGCACAGAAGAAGCAGCTTCAACACAAACTACCCTCACCAGCACAACAAAATACAAGAAGTGGTGGTCAGAGTGACCCCCCAGTTAACCAGCTGGTGAGAAGGAGCCACCAAAGAAAGACCCAACAACAACCAAAACCTAAAAACAAATACAGAGCCAACTTAAACAACAGCGCAAGACCAGTGAGCTCAGGAGAGCAAGGAGAATGAACCACTGAATTTTGCTGGTATTCTACCACAGAAGATCACAGCATTAACACAGGGAGCCAGAAGAGATCAATTTAAGAAGCTGAGGCTAACAAGAAGAGTCCCACAAACAATGGGAAGACAAAGAAACAATCCGCAAATTAAAGGGAAGGACAAAGCCCCAGAAAGAATGCTAAATGAAATGGAGGGACCACCACTATCAGATACTGAATTCAAAGCAATGGTTGTCAGGAAGCTCCATGAACTCTCAATGAGCTACCAGAAACAACAGGGAAGCTACAATGAACTCACTGCAAAATATATCAACATGAAAAAGGAAATAGAAACTATCAACAGGGGCAAAGAGGGAATGAAAAATACAATTTCTGAACTGAAGAACACAGTAGAAGGAATCAAAAGCAGAAACAATGAAAGAAAATATTGTATCAGTGAGTTGGAGGACAAAGCAGAGAGAAACAAACACCCAGAAAGAGCAAGAAAAGGAAAAGAGGCTCAGAAAGAGTGAAGAGGGATTAAGAGAAATGCAACACAATGTGAAACATAAAATTATCTGTATAATAGGGATACCAGAAGGAGAAGAAGAAGAGCAAGAGATACAAAACCTATTTGAAAAAGTAATGATGGAAAACTTCTCTAATTTGATGAGAGAAAAGGTCACACAAATCCAGGAAACAGAGAGTCCCAGTCAAGAGGAACACGAACAGCCCAACTTCAAGACATATCTTAATTAAAATGGCAAAATTCCAAGACAAAGAGAGAATCTTAAAGGCAATAAGGGAGAAACAGGAAGTAACATACAAGGTAGTGCTGAGAAGAGTAGCAGCTGACTTCTCAATGGAAACACTCCACACCATAAGGGAATGGCAAGGAATATCCCAAGTAATGAAAATTAGAGGCCTGCAACTAAGACCACTCTATTCAACAAGGCTTTCAATTAAAATGGAAGGCCAAATAAGGAGTTTCCCAGACAAAAGAAGCCTCAATGATTACACCTCCTCCAAACCAGCTCTGCAGAGATGCTAAAGGGTGAGCTTTAAGACAATTAAAAGAAAAAGAGTGAGAGAGATAGGAACACAGGTAAAAAATGGTAATGAATAACTACCTATCAATAACAGCCTTAAATATAAATGGATTAAGTGCTCCAATCAAAAGACATAGAATAGGTGGATGTATAAGAATTCATGAGCCATACATATGCTATCTACAAGAGACCCCTCAGAACAACAGACCTACACAGACTGAAAATGAAGGGCTGGAAAGAAATGTTGGAAGAAAGTGGACAAGAATAAAAAGCCAGTGTGGCAATACTAATATCAGACAAAATAGATTTCAGAAAAGGGCCACTAAATAACACCCAGAAGGTCATTTCATAATACTCAAGGGTAAAATGCATTAGGAAGACATTATAAATATATATGCACCCAACATAAGAGCACTCAAATACATAAAGTAAATCTTGGAAGACTTCAACAAGATATTGACAGCAACACAATTACATTGGGAGATTTTAACAGCCTAGTGCCAAAAATGGGTAGATCTTCCAAACAAAATATCAACAAAGATATTGAGGCACTGAACAATGTCCTAAATCACATGGATATAACTGATATGTGTGTGTTATATGTATATATAATATATATGTTATATGTGTGTATATATATATACACATATAGAGAGAGAGAGAGAAAGAGAGGAGAGA
Source organism: Anoura caudifer (assembly GCA_004027475.1). Lineage (NCBI taxonomy): Eukaryota > Metazoa > Chordata > Mammalia > Chiroptera > Phyllostomidae > Anoura > Anoura caudifer. The sequence goes on along the minus strand of PVKU01003387.1, from coordinate 145,604 downwards.
GTGCATTTCATCTCAAAGAAGCAAAATATATATTCTCTTCAAATGCACATGGAACATTTTTAAAGATTGACCACATGATAGGATGCCAAACAAGTCTCAAAAATTCAAAAAAGCTGAAATCATATAAAACATTTTCTCTGACCACAAGAGACTGAAACAAGAAACCAACCTCAAGGAAAAAACTCAAAAACACTCAAATTCATGGAAATTGAATAGCATGCTATTAAATAATAAATGGGTCAAGAAAGAGATTAAGGAAGAAACAAAAAAGTTTCTGGAAACAAATAGAAATGAACTCACAACAACCCCAAACTAATAGACCCATAGACATAAAACTTATGAGACAGTGAAGACCCATAGACATGAAACTTATGGGACATCAAAGAACTGCCTTTTTTAGGTAGTTCTTTATTGCTATGAACTGAAGTCTGAGATGAACTGAGACTGAAGCTCATAGGAATAAAGAACTACCTAAAAAGATAGAAACATTTCAAATAAACAAGCTAACCTTACACTTACAAGAACTGGAGGAACAATAACAAAGACAGCCTAGAGCAAGTACAAGGAAGGAAATAACCAACACAAGAGCAGAATTAATTGACATAGATCTTAAAAACACAATCCAAAGGATCAATAAATCTAGGAGCTGGTGCTTTGAAAAGATAACCAAAATTGACAACCCCATAAAGAATAAAAGAGAGAAGACTGCATTAAATATAATCAGAAATGAAAGGGGAAAGAGCACAACTGATAACAGAGAAACACAGAATATTGTGAGAAATTACTATGAAGAACTATATGCCAAGGAATTTTAAAATCTGGGTTAAATGGACAAATTTCCAGAAAATATTATCTTCCAAAATTGAATTAAGAAAAAGCAGAAAGGCTGAAAAGACCAATAATTCCTAGTGAAATTGAAACAGTAATCAAAAACTCCCAGCACACAAATGCCTTGGACTGGATGGTTTCACAGGAAAATTTTACAAAACATTTAAGAAAAAGCTAACTCCTATCCTTCTCAGACTATTCCAAAAATGGAAAAAGAGGTAAGACCTCTAAACTCTTTTTACAAAGCCAGATCATTCTAATTTCAAAACCAGATAAAAACACACAGAGAAAGAAAATTATAGGCTGATATGGCTAATGGATATAGATGCTAATATCTTCAACAAAATATTGGCAAATCTCACCCAGCAATTCATTAAAGAGATCATAAACCATGATCAATTGGATTTCATCCCAAGGATACAAGATGGTACAGTATTCCCAAATCAATAAATGTAATACATCAACAAAACAAAAGAAAGCAAAAATCACACAAACACATCTAAAGATGTGGAAAAAGCATTTGGTAAGGTACAACACTCATTTATGATAAAAACACTCAGCAAAGTGGGAATAGAGGGAGGACACCTCAACATAATAAAGGCCAAATACAAGAGACCTACAGCCAACATCACACTCAATGAACCAAAACTAAAAGCTTTCCCACTAACATCAGAAGCACAATAAGGATGTCTGCTTTTACTACTTCTATTCAGCATAGTATTGGAAATCTTAGCCACAGCAGTCAGACAAGAAAAATAAATAAAAGGCATCCGAATTGGAAAGGAGGAAACAAAGCAGTCATGTTTGCAGATGACATGATAGTGTACATAGAAAATCCTATAGACTCGGCCAAAATGCTGCTTGACCTAATAAATGAATTTGGCCAAATAGCAGGATGCAATGCCAATATCCAGAAATCAAAGGCATTTCTGTATACCAACAATGAAAGAGCAGAAGCAGAAATCAATAAAAAAAAATCCCATTTGATAAAGCATCAAGAAAAAATAAATTACCTATGAATAAACCTAAACAAGTAGGTAAAAGATCTGTACTCAGAAAACTACACAACACTGAAGAAATTAAGTAAGGAAGACATAAACAAATGGAAGCATGTACCATGTTCATGGATTTGAAGAATGAATATCATCAAAATGTCCATACTAACCATAGCAATTGATAGATTCAATGCAATACCTATTAAAGTACCAATGATATATTTCACAGATATAGAATAAACATTTCAAAAATTTATATGGAAACATAAATGGCCCCAAGTCGCTGCAGAATTTTTTAAAAAGAAGAAGAAAGTAGGAGGGATCACAATATCTAATATCAAACAATATTACAGGGCCACAGTAATCAAAACAGTCTGTTCCTGGTATAAGAACAGACATATAGATCAATGTAACAGAATAGAGAGCTCAGAAATAAACCCTCCTATTCTATGGTCAATTAATATTTGACAAAGGGGGAAGAAGCAGAAATTGTAGTAAAAATGGACTTTTCAACAAACGGTTTTGGGAGATATGGATAGCTACATTCAAAAAAGTGAAACTTTGATCACCAACTCAAACCATACACAAAAATAAATTCAAGGTGGATAAAAGACTTAAATATAAGTCACATCATAAAATCATAGAAGAGAGCATAGGCAGGAAAATATCAGGTATTCCATGCAGAAATATTTTCACCAACATGTCTCCTAGAGCAAGGGACATACAGGAAAGAATAAACCAATGGGACCTCATCAGTATAAAAAACTTCTGCATGATTGAAAAAACAGAACTAAAATGAAAAGGGAACCAACATATGGGAAAATATGTTTTCCCATGGTACCTCATAAAAGGGTTTGATCACCAAAATATATAAAGAACTCACACTACTCAACACCAAGAAGACAAACAACCCAATTTAAAAATGGGCAAAAGACTTGAACAGATGATTTTCCAAAGACAACATAGAGAGGGCCCAGAGATACATGAAAATATGCACATCATCTATAGCCATCAGAGAGATGCAAATTAAAACCACAATGAGGTATCACTTCACACCAGTGAAAATGGTCATCATAAACAAATCAACAAACAAGTGCTGGAGAGGATGTGGGAAAAGGGAACCCTAGTGCACTGTTGGTGGGAATGCAGACTGGTGCACCACTGTGGAAAACAGCATGGAATTTCCTCAAGAAACTAAAAGTGGAACTTCCTTTTGACCCAGAAATACCACTGCTGGGATTATAACCTAAGAATCCTGAAACACCAAATCAAAAGATCCTGTGCACCCCAATGTTCCTAGCAGCACAATTTACAATAGCTAAGTTCTGTAAGCAACCTAAATGCCCACCAGTAAATGAGTGGATAAGAAAACTATGGTACATTTCCATTGGAATACTATGCAGCAGAAAGAAACAAGGAGCTCCTACCCTTCCTAACAGCATGTATGGAACTGGAGAGCATTATGCTAAGCGAAATAAGTCAGGCTGTGAAAGACAAACACCATATGATCTGACTTATAAGTGTATACTAATCACCCAAACAAACAAGCAAGCACAATATAACCAGAAACATTGGAATAAAGAGCAAAGTGACAGTAACCAGAGGAAAGTATACAGAGAGAGAATGGGGAAAAGAGGGGAAGGCCCATCAAGGAACATGTATAAAAGATACATGGACAGAGAGAAAAAGGGTAGGTTAAGTGTGGGAAGTGGGGATGTTTGGGGCAGGGGGCCCTGGTGAGGGGAAAATGGATACAACTCTACTTAAGCAACAATAAAAAAATAAAGAAGAAAGAAGGAAGGAAGGAAGGAAGGAAGGAAGGAAGGAAGGAAGGAAGGAAGGAAGGAAGGGGAAGGAAGGAAGGAAGGAAGGAAGGAAGGAAGGAAGTTGAAAGCATATTGATTTAAGTGTATTGATTGAAAGCATATTGAAAAAAATTAAAATGTATTCTTAAAGCCCTGGCTGGTGTGGTGCAATGGACGGAGTGGTGGCCTGGAACCAAGGGGTTTCTGTTTTGATTCCCATTCAGGGCACATGTCTGATTTGCAGGCCATGTCCCCAGTTGTGGGTGTGCGAGAGGCAACCACATGTTTATGTTTCTCTCCCTGTCTTTCTTTGTCCCTTCCCTCTTTCTAGAAATTAATAAATCAAATCTTTAAAAAATGTACTCTCAGAAACACACACACAAATCCAGCAGGTTAAATAGGTAAATGGGTTTGGTAGAGTAACTGCTTTGAAATAATTTCAAAATGAAGTGGTAGAAGTACACTTTGTTGAGCTCTCGAACAGAGCTCACCCAACTAGTGGTCACAGTACCCCTGTAGTGATCCCTTTGGCCTGCATGGTGGTTGTGTGAGATCTGGGATAGCTGTAGATCCTAAGCCTGTCTCTTCCAATATGTACAGCCTCTTGTTGCCCAAGGAGGCTGAAAATACATTATCTACATTGTTCCTTGACATGAAAGGGTTTGGGGAGCACTGCTCTAGAATACCATTACTAGGACAGAACACTAAAATGGTAAAATATTAAACCTGGTGAACCCATCTGTTCTTCCACAATTTATTTTAATCATATGTAACCTGCCACTATGTTTGATTTGCATTTGAGTAGTAGGCTGAAGTTTGCTATTTACACTTTGTCTTGGTTTCCTTTGTAGTCGGTAATTTAGTGGAATAAGAGTGTGTGGACATCATTCCTTCTCTATACTAAGCCAAGTGGACCAAATGATAAGATGCAGGCCTCAGTATAGATTACCAAACACAGTAATTTGTTCTAATAAGCACATTTGAAGATCCAGGTTGTCTAGAGTGGGCCAGGAATGGTGCCACTGGGGGTCATGCCCTGACAACACTGGTATCTTTTTGTCTTCCATGGGAACCTCTTCTCTCTTCTACCTCCATCTCCAACCCTTTTGCTCTATTTTTTTTATGTTTTCTTTTCCCTATTTCTTAGCCTTACTATGGGGCTACTGAATTCCAGCCTAGCCAAACAAGCCTGTGGGGAAGCAGTAGTGTTATCACAGCAGCAGTAATAAATGCTTCTTTAGTGCCAGGACAATGACTCTTGGTTGTCACAATAAAGCCTAATGAGTCTAGTTTTGACAGAATGCAGTAAACACCATAAACATGCCCACATGTGCATTTTTAGTCTTCAGTCAGGATGCTCAGAAAAGGTCAGCACTTAAAGGGAAATTCAATAATTTACACTGTATTTACAGTCATAAAAGAAAGATAAAATCATTAGCAACTCCTCACACCAACACACAATGCATATACACAAACACATAGAATCGGATTTGGAGAGAAAAATTATGTGGTTGTTTTAAGCAGGTTATATCAAAAAGAGTGCAAATGAACTGGAGCATGGGGATTCATAACTTGACTCAGTTCTTTCATATCCATAACCCCCAACCCCATGTTCATCATGGCATGACACTTAATGCTGTCTGGAAACCTCTTCATAACCACACACCCTCAAAAGATAAGGAAGACAAGATAGGGCTTTGATGAACATTAAAAAAATCATTCAAAATAAAATAATACCAGCTTCCCAGATTCTAGGGAGCATATAATGATAGCTTTTCCTACAGAAAACATTAATCAGAAATTCTGGGCAGGAAATGGTAATTTATTTGGTATACAAGTTCTGTCCAGAATGTATCCAGCCGTAAATAAATGTCTCTATTAAAAAGAGACATTTGTTGAACAAGATACAAGATACAAGAAACATTGTACATAGGATGATGATGCCTCAGCCCCTTCAAAGTAGGCACCTTGGGACCTCATACAGTTCTCTCAATTGCCATAAGCTGCTCCAGAATATTTTCCTGAATTTCACTGATGGTCTTAAATCTTTCCCCTTTCAAAGTTGATTTTAGTTTTGGAAAAAGCCAGAAGTCACAGGGCACCAAATCTGGATTGTAGGGTGCTGAGTCACCTGGGTGACTTAATGTTTCACCAAAAAATGCTTCACTAGACATGATACATGAGCGGGTGCATTGTCATGATAAAGCTCTTAACCACCAGTGTCCTATACTTGTGGCCTTCTGAATGATCTGAATAGTTTCTAGGGAAGAAAGTTCAAGCATAATTTGATGCAGGTTTGTTGCTCTACTCAGTCATTTTGAATGTGTTGGCCACACAGTACACAGTCTACTGCCCCCAAGACTAGTGGAGTGAAGTCATTATTGTTCACACATGAGCATTCTAGTCCACTTTCCCTGGTTGCCAGTTTACATCAGTGTCACACAAACTGGTCTCATTATATTAACAATGGCTTGACTTTTATTGGACAGACCTTGTATACATACCACTGAGGATGAACAATGTTTTTTGGATGAAAACCCAGCAAGTGGTAACCCATTAAACAGGACCCAGACTTAATCAAACTTAGAATACATAAAAAAGAAAGGATTCATATAAAGCCCTTCAGTCTGGAGGCTTAATCTTTGAGCTTCATAATATAATGAATGGGTTAGTAAGGTAAGTGATCAACAACAAAGAAGAAATCACTTATTTTTAAGTGAAATATTATTGAGTTTAGAGTAACATAACAGATCAGGCTGTGTGTGTGTGTGTGTGTGTGTGTGTGTGTGTGTGTGTGTGTGTGAGAGAGAGAGAGAGAGAGAATAGATGAATAAACCATGGATAGAAGCTGACTCTAAAAAGATAATATTAGTAATTTCCAATCATTTGGGAGTACAGCACCTGATCTCATTGTTATTTGATGCTGTACTTATTTCCTCTCTCTCAAAAAAAATGTTATGTGGTTATTTAAGAAACACAGCCATTCAAAACTAGTTCTGTAGTATGAAAATGGCAATAATAATAATAATAATAATAAATAATCTGTCACAACAGTCCATGAGTTAATTGGAGACACTTGGGGATATCAGGCAATAAAAGCTGGAGTGTGCTCTGATAATATTGAGACAAAGAGCCATGTCATTGGGAAAAACAGTTAAAGGAACCACTTTAAAAAGTAAAAATAAAAGCAGCAATCCAACGAAGGTTATTTTGCTGACTATATGAGGCCAGTCACCTCAAAGGTTAAAAAAAAAAAGATTAATTTGTGCATCAAACTTTAGTTGTTGTAACACAAAATAACTTTTTTTCACTATTGTAACTGGTCATATTTGTAACAAAAAAAAACAAAACACATACCTAATATTCAAAACTTATCTGTTGTGCCTTGGCCAGTGTGACTCAAATGTTTGGAGCATTGTCCCCTAAATAAAAGGTTTAAAGTCAATTCACAGTCAGGGTACATGACATGGTTGTGGGTTCAATCCTCGGACTGAGTGTGTAGCAGAGACAACCAGTCAATGCTGCTCTCTCACACTTATGTTTCTTTTTTTCCTTCTTCTCTCCCTTCCTCTATCTCTAAAATCAATAAATCAGGTTTTGGGTTGTTTCTTTTCCTGTATTTTTTTTTTGTTGTTGTTGTTGTGATTTTTGTAAGTACTTCATAAATGTTGGATATTAACTGCATATCAGATGTACTAGTGAATATGTACTCCCATTTTGTGTGTTGTCTCTTTATTTTGTAGATAATTTCCTTTGCTGCTCAAAAACTTTTTAGTTTGATGTAGTCCTATTTGTTTATTTTTTCTTTTGTTTCCCTTGCCTGAGGAGATATATATGATATAATGTTGCTACAATCAATGTCTGAGATTGTGATGCCTATGTTTATTTCTACAATTTTTATGGTTTTGGATCTAACATTTAAGTCTTTGATCCATTTTGAATTTATTCTTTTTTTTAAAAGGGACAGCACTCTTTTTTTAAAGATTAATTTATTCATTTTTAGAAAGGGGAAGGAAGATAGAAAGAGATGGTGAGAAACAGCAATGTGTGGTTGTCTCTTGCACACCCTGTACTAGGGACACAGCCCACAACTCAGGCACAAGCCCTGATTGGGAATCAAACCAGTGACCCTTTGATTTGTAGGCCAGTAGTCAATCTACTGAGCCACACCAGCCAGGATGTGAATTTATTCTTGCGTGTGGTTTAAGAAGGTGGTCTAGATGGATTTCTGGTCAAAATGGCATCATAGGCAGACATGGCTTGCCTCTTTGCACAACCACATCAAAACTACAACTAAAATATAGAAAACTATCACTCAGAAATGTCAGAAATAGAGTTGAATGGAAGTCAGACAACTAAAGTATAAAGAAACCGCATCCATACAGACTGGTAGGAGGGTCACAGATGTGCAACTGCCTGGTCTCTCACACACATGTGGTGGATAAAAATTAGGGAGAGCTATCTCAGGAGTGAGGAGTCCCAGCCCAAAACCGAGACCCCAATCCCAGGGCCCCAGGGCCAGGAAGATACATCCCCACAACTCCTGGTTTCAAAAAACAGTGAGGATTGAGTTGGTGGAAGAAACTGCTGGAGCCCCAAGCAGTTCCTCTTAAAAAAACTCACACATGGACTCACCTATTCAGAACCACTCCTTCTGAGTTCCTGTACTGGGTTGGCAGCTTGAAGGGCACCAATAGCATATTGGGAGAATATGAAGTGTCTGACATTGGGGTGAACAGAGGCCATTGACCCTTTTCTGGTCCTTTCCCCACAGAGCAACAAAGCTGGTAGTCTGATGCCACATCTGAGACTCCATCAACCTGGCTAACACTGTTTGACCAGCTTTGTAGATGCCCAGAGACTCCATTCCACCCAACTTATGGGCCCACCCAAGCTGATTTTTCATATGAATGTCTGGTCTTGGCTCATACTTCAAAATTTCCTAAATCCTTTCAAACAAGCAACAACTAGCTTCAGTGAGCTCCAGGAAGGCACGAGTAGCAGCCAGATTAGTTTCATAGCTTGGCTTCACCTGGGAATCTTCAAGGTAAGTACAATTAGCAGCCTTCTCACACTGCTTTATAGTTCAGGAAGGGTGGCTCTGGGCAAAATACAGGTGGGGGCTGAACTTGGCCTGCACCACCCAAGAAACTCCAGGGCCAGCACAATTAGTGGACAGCTACAGACCACCTCCCTGCCCCTGCACAGCTGATCTTCAATGGACAGTGAAGATTGGTGGTAAGTAGTAACATGCAGTCCTTGCAACTGACTTGCCTGGATAAATCCCTCCCATTGATCTGCCAACAGCAACCAAGTCTCAACTACAAGAGGAGGGGTTGCTCAGCCTACATAATGGGCATAGATGTAAATTTACCTTGAATACCAGCTTGAGTGATAGGGGAGTATGTGCCACCAGACCCTACAGGGCATCTACTACATTAGGCCACACTACCAAGACATGGGGTCAAAGCAACTCTACCTAATACATAGAAACAAACACAGGGATGCTGCCAAAACAAGGAGACAAAAAACATGGCACAAATGAAAGAATAGATAAAAACTCCAGAAAAAGAGTTACTGAAATGGGGATAAGCAATCAGATGCAAAGTTCAAAACACTGTTTATAAGGATGCTCAAGGAACTTAGTGAGGACCTCAGCAACATAAAAAAAAGATCCAGTCAGAAATAAAGGCTTCACTAATTGAAAAAAAAAAAAACAATTTACAGGGAAACAATGGCTTCCCTAGAGTCAACAGTAGAGTGGATGAACCCAAGAATCAAATTGATGATTTGTAACATAAGGAAGCAGAAAAAAAATATCAGAACAATAAGAAGAAAGAAGAATCCAAAAAATTAGGGTAGTATAAGCAGCTGCTAGAAGAATCTCAAGATGTACAACATTTGCATCATAGGAATGCCAGAAGGAGAAAAGTAAGAGCAAGAAATTGGAAATCTATTTGAAAAAAATAACGAAATAGAACTTCCCTAATTTGGCAAAGAAAATAACATGCAAGTTCAGGAAGCACAAAAGTCCCAAACAAGTTGGACCTACAGAGGACCACACCAAGGCACATCAAAATTAAAATGCCAAGTGTTAAAGATAATGAGAGAATAATACAAGCAGCAAGAGAAAAGTAGAGAGCTACCTTCAAAGTAGTTCCCATGAGACTGTCAGGTGATTTCACAAAAGAAACTTTGCATGCAAAAAGAGGGTGACAAGCAGTATTCAAAATTATGAAAAGCAAGGACCTACAACCAAGATTACTCTATCTAGAAAAGCTATTATTTAGAATTGAAGAGCAGACAAAGATTCCCAGAAAAGATAAAGCTCAAGGAATTCATCATCACCAAGCCATTATTACATGTAATGTTAAAGGGATTTATTAAGGAAAAAGAAGGAGATCAAGTCTATGAACATTAAAAATAATAAACTCACAACTACCAACAACCAAATCCAAACAAGAAAACAAAAACAAAAACAAACTAAGCAAACTACCAGAACAGTAACAGAACCATAGGTATGGGTATCATTTGAAGGGATATCAGCTGGGAGGGGGAAGGGGGAGAAAGGGGGAAATAGTATAGGAATCAAGAAGCATAATTGGTAGGAACAAAATAGACAGGGGGATATTAAGAATAGTACAGCCTTGGCTGGTTTGGCCCAATGAATGAAGTGCTGGCCTGCAAACCAAAGGGTCACTGGTTCGAATCCCAGTCAGGGCACATGGCTTGGTTGTAGGCCAGATCCCTGACTGGGGGCATGTGAGAGGCAACCAGTTGATGTATCTGTCACACATCAATGTTTCTCTTTCTGCCTCTTTTCCCAGATCTCTAAACATAAATAAATAAAATCATTAAAAAATATTTTAAAAAGTGAATTGTATAGGAAAGGGAGAAGCCAAAGATCTTATATACATGATGCATGGACATAAACTAAGGTGAAAATATTGCTGGAGGGAAGTGGGGTACTGGGCAGATGGAGGCAGAGGGGAAAAATTGGAGAACTGTAATGTGGGGGGCCTCCACCTGCTGAGCCCCACCCGGCCGCTACGGGTGAAAATAAATCTACCAAGACATGATCTGCTTGGGGAAGAGATGTGGCTGATCTCTAAAAGGAGAAGGGCCAAGAGCCCCTTCCTCAATGACTTTTAGTAGGTCCATTTTACACAGAAATAGAGGTAAAGTTCATCAATCATTGTCAGGTGACAAGGATCAAACAATATATAACATTTCAAAGAACTCAGAGCTTAATCTGAGTCAGGGTCTGTCAGGTAAAGGGTTACAAAACTTTGGGAGACAAACTCATTTCCTGCTTGGACCCTTATCATTTAAATGTGAGCACTCTTAGCAAAGTAGGTTTCACAGGACTTTACAAATTCTTTCTTATGCCCGATCACCCAGAGGGCTGCACCGCCCTCCATCATAGTTCCAGGCTTAAGTGGAGCGGAGCCAGGAAGCCAAGAGATAAGGAAAACTTCTCCCAGATGGAATGTAGACTCAGGCTATGTCAGGATAGCTGGGGGTGGGGGCGGTGAGGGTCCATCACCCTCTTTTTGCTGCAGCCCCCCAAGTCCTCCCTTGAGGGCCTTCCACGTGGTCATGACTGTCTTAGGTGACCCCTCCCTTGAGGAATCTTACCCATCATTGGCTAACCGACCAAGCATTGGGGGCCAGTTATGGATGAAGCAGAAGTGGCACTCCTGCCAGGAAGATAAGCTTTGTCTCCTTAGTGGCTTACAGTCCGAAGGTCGCTCACTCAGCCTTAGTCCTGCGGCGGAGGGGTTACAACTCCTGAAACCAGGCAGGGCAGTTCCCAACACTGTAACAGCATATTCCATAAATTATATATATATATATATATATATATATATATATATATATATATATATATATATATATATATATATAAACAAAGAGGGTGGCCTAGTGTCATTTTTTCTGCATGCATCTCTCCAATTTTCCAAACACCATTTATTGGATAGACTGTCTTTAGCCCATTGTATATGAAATGCTTCCTTCCTCTGTCAAATATTAATTGACTATAAAGATGTGGGGTTTATTTCTGTGCTCTCTATTCTGTTCAATTAATCTATGTATCTGTTTTTATGCCAGTACCATGGTGTTTTCATTACTATGGCTTTATATTATAGTTTGATATTAAGTAGCATGATTCCCCCCAACTTTGTTCTTCTTTCTCAGGATTGCTGTTGCTATGCTGGCTGGGTCTTTTATAGTTCCATATAAATTTTTGAAAAACTTGTTCTAGCCCTAGTGTAGCTCAGTGAATTGAGCTTGAGTATGAACCAAAGGGTCACTGGTTCAATTCCCAATTGGGGCACGTGCCTGGATTGTGGTCCAGGTCCCTGATGGGGGCCATGTGAGGGGCAGCCACACATTGATGTTTCTCTCCCTCTCTTTCTCCCTCCCTTCCCCTCTCTCTAAAAATAAATAAATAAAATCTTTAAAAGAAAGAAAGAAATACTTGTTCTAGTTTTGTGAAATACATCATTGGAATCTTCACAGGAATTGCATTGAATCTATAAATTGCTTGTGTAGTATGGAAGTCAGGGGGTAGCAGGATTGAGCAAAAATAAAAAATAATTCATGAACAATGAACAACAGTGTGGTGATTGCTGATGGGAGGGCGGTATAAGGATACTAAATGGTAATGGAAAATACAATAAATATTAAATAAAAATTCAAATAAAAAATAAAAGCAGTGTAAAAATGTCCCCAGGTGAGGCTAAAAGTAATTATATGTTTTCATTTATTCATCATGGGAACCCCAATAATTTGATATTTAACACATTTTGTTCACTAAATGGATAAGATGGAGGAAAGAGTAAATGAATAAATGGAGGACTATGATTTCCATAAGCATAATCTCCACTGGTTCTTTTGTAAAAATGAATGACAAATATTTCAGCATGTCTTAAAATTTTCCACTAAAGCACCACTAGCTAGCTGCCTTAGGGCCTAACTGTATTTCCTTTGACTACATTGCAATGAATATGAACTGTTCAGAAGTATCAGATTTTGGGTTAAATTTCCGTAGAATTTTTACTTTCATCTATCCAACAAGTATTTATTGAGAGTGCCATATATGATAGGCATTGCTTTGTATACCAAGGTGCATCAGTAAGAAAAAAGAAAGACAGCAATCGCAAAACTCAATAAAAATAATTTTGGAGTGGGAAGATGGTGGGAGCTGAGCGCACTTGCTCATACAGTCGTCCCTTGCTATATCGCAATTCACTTATTGTGGCTTCACTGTATCGCCGGTTTAAAAACCTACAATAAGTGAACCATGGTACAGTTAAAAGTGATATAGTGAGGGGAAACTGTACTTCACTGGTGAGTACCCATACAGAATCTTATATGTGGTCAAAATTATGTAGGTTTAAGAATGTATGAAGTGTTTAAGAGCATATGGGGTGTTTATAAGAGTGTGGGAAAGGTTAATAAAAGAGTGGGAAAGGTTTATAGGAGTGCGGGAAGGGTTTACAAAGCCTTTACACACACACACACACACACACACACACACACACACATATATACATCTATGTATATATAATAAAATAAATATAACACCGCCACTTTGTGGATTTTCACCTGTCACATGGGGGTCTCTGGAACATAACTCCCATGATAGGTGAGGGATGATTGAATGTCCATCTGGGGCACCTAACTTTATAATAAAGCTCAGGAAAATATTGTAGTTAACTTTATTTTTCTCTCACATTGTACTAAGTTTCTATCCTTTACTCTATTTCTCCTCCATCAAATCATGCATAAGCGCTTTCTTCCTTAAGTCAACTCACATTCTTTTTCCCTTATAATAAGAGTCTTATTTCTTTTTTACCTTTTATAAATAGTGGCTAGTTTGGTGAAATATCATGGTTATTCCTGTATTTCTCCAAAGGAACTCCTATTTGTTCACTACTGGTTTCTACTTCAAATCTCATAGAATACTCTCCCACTTTATTAAATCATTTGGCCTTCACCTTGCCTGTGATTAGTTGAGTGAGGAATTTTATTTCATTTTTTACTCTCTCCTTTTTTTCTTTTTACCCCCCCAAACCTGGGTTTTAATCATTCCTCATATTAGTTTGCTTCCTCCATCCTCTCACAATCATTTTTCTCTACAGTAGACATGTCATATTCACTTTTCATTTTTCCACAATGTTCTTATTCCCATTCTACCTTTATTACACTTCATTCAGCTGTCACTGCTATCAACCCTGCTATGGTTTTTCTGAAAATTTTTTCCTGTTGGTCCAATACATTTTCAATTTGACTTCAAACCTCATAGTATACTCTTCCCTCTTCTTACTCATTGTTCTCATCACCCTTTTATGTTTAACTAAGGATGTAAATTTGGAACTCTCCCTTTCTTGGCCACTGTTCTATCACAACTCTCACCAATTCACCTCACTCTTACCACACAACATTTCCCTCTCTTTTAGTTATGTCATATTCCCTCTGTATATCTTATAATATCCACAATATATCTTCAACTTTATTTTTTATTTAAAGCCTTTTCTTTTTTAATTACTTTATTGTTGTATTGTTGTTCAGTTATAGTTGTCTGCATTTTTCTCCCCACAACTCCCCTGCCACCCCAGTCAAACCCACTTTCTTCCCTTACTTCCAACCTCCCCCTTGGTTTTGTCCATGTGTCCTTTATAGTAGTTCCTGAAAACCTTTCTCTCCATTGTCCCCTGCCCCTTCCATATGGCTATTGTTAGATAATTCTCAATTTCAATGTCTTTGGTTATATTTTGTTTGCTTTTTTCTTTTCTTGATCATGTTCCAGCTAAAGGTGAGATGATATAGTATGTATCCCTCACAACCTGGCTTATTTCACTTAGCATAACACTCTCCAGTTTCATCCATGCTGTCTCAAAGGATAGGAGTCCCCTCCTTCTCTCTGCTATGTGGAATTCCATTGTATAAAAGTACCATAGCTTTTTGATCCACTCATATACCAATGGGCACTTAGGTTGCTTTCAGCACTTAGCTATTGTAAATTCTGCTGCTATGAACATTGGGGTGCATAGGTTCTTTTGGATTGGTATTCTGGGACTCTTAGGGTATAATTCCAGCAGTGGAATTGCTAGCAGAAAAGGCAGTTCCATTTTGAGTTTTCTGAGGAAATTCCATACTGTTTTCCACAGTGGCTGCACCAGTCTGCCTTCCCATCAACAGTACACTAGGGTTCCCTTTTGTCCTCATCCTTTCCAACACTTGTTTGTTGATTTGTTTATGATGGCCATTTCGACTGGTGTGTGGTAGTATCTCATTGTGATTTCAATTTTCATCTCTCTGATGGCTAGTGATGCTGAGCATCTTTTCATTTGTCTCTAGGGCCTCTGTATGTCCTCCTTTAAGAAATGCCTGTTCAAGTCTTTTGCACATCTTTTAATTGTTTTTTTTTTTTATTTTTTTGTCTTCCTGAGGTGAAGTCATGTGAGTTCTTTATATATTTTGGAGGTCAAACCATTGTATGAGGTATCATTGGCAAATATGTTTTCCCATTTGGTTGGTACTCTTTTCATGTTAATGCTGTGTTCTTTAGCCATGGAGAAGCTTTTTAAATTGATGTGATCCCATTTATTTACTCTTTCCTTAATGGCCCTTGCTGAAGGGGACATACTAGTGAAGAGATTGCTGTGTGGAATGTCTGAGCTTTTCCTGCTGATGTTTACCTCTAGGACTTTTATGGTGTCACAACTTATATTTAAGCCCTTTATCCACCTTAAATTTATTTTTGTGTGTGGTGTTAAGTTGGTGATTGAGTTTCATTTTTTTTTTTTTTTGCATGTAGCTAACAAGATTGCCCATCATCATTTGATGAAAAGGCTATTTTTACTCCATTGTATGTTTCTGCCCACTTTGTGGAACATTAATTGAACCTAAAGACTTGGGTTTATTTCTGGGCTCTCTATTTGTTCCATTGGTTTATGTGTCTGTTCTTATACCAGTACCAGGCTGTACTGATTACAGTGGCCTTGCAATACAGTTTTATATCAGGTATTGCAATCCCTCCTACTTTGTTCTTCTTTCTCAAAATTTCTGTAGCTATTCTGGGTCATTCATAGTACCATATAAATTTCTGAAATGTTTGTTTTATATCTGTGAAATATGTCATTGGTACTTTAATAGGGATTACGTTGAATCTATACATTTTGGGAGTAGTATGGGTATTTTGATGATGTTCAATTTTCCAGTCCATGAACATGGTGCATGCTTCCATTTGTTTGTATCTTCCTTAATTTCTTTCTTCAGTTTTGTATAGTTTTCTGAGTAAAAGTCTTTTAACTTCTTCATTAGGTTTATTCCTAGGTGCTTCATTTTATTTGTTGTGATAACAAATGAGATTTTTCCATGATTTCTGTTTCTGATATTTCATTGTTGGTGTACAAAAATGCTTTTGATTTCTGAATATTGACTTTTTATACTAATTTTGGCCAAATTCACTTATTCCAGTGAGTAGTTTTTTGGGTGGCATCTATAGGATTTTCTATGTACACTATCCTGTCATCTGCAAACAATGAAAGTTTTTCTTCCTCCTTTCCAGTTTGGATGCTATTTATTTCTTTTTTCTTCTCTGATTGCTGTAGCTAGGACTTACAATACTATGTTGAGTAGGAGTGGTGAAAGTGGGCATACATGTCTTGTTCCTAATCTTAGTGGGAAAGCTCTGAGTTTTTGCCCAATGAGTACGATGTTGTCTGTAGGTCTTTCATATATGGCGTTTATTATGTTGGGGAATGCTCCCTCTATTCCACTTTGCTAAGTGTTTTTATCATAAATGGGTGCTGTACCTTATCAAATGTTTTTCTGCATCTATTGATATAATCATGTGATTGTTGTCTTTGCTTTTGTTTATGTGATGTATTACATTTACTGATTTGTGAATATTGAACCATCCTTGCATCCCTTGGATGAATCTCATTTGATCATGGTGCATGATTTTTTAACATTGCTGGATGTGGTTTGCCAATACTTTTTGAGGATTTTAGCGTCCATGTTCATCAGCAATATTGGCCTGAAGTTTCCATTTTTTATTATGTCTTTATCTGGGGTTGGGATTAGGATGACGGTAGCATCATAAAAAAGAGTTTGGGAGTCTTCCATCATCTTGCATTTTTTGGAATAATCTGTGGATAGGGATGAAATGCTTTGTAAAATTCTCCTGTGAAACCATCTGGTCCAGGATTTTTGTGTGTTTGAAGCTTTTTGATTACTGCTTCAATTTCATCTGCTGTTATTGATCTGCTCAGACTTTCTGCTTCTTCTTCACTGAGTTTTGGAAGAGTATATTTTTCTAGAAATTTGTTCTTTTAACTTAGATTTTCAAATTTCATGGCATATATTCCTTTGTAGTAATTTCTTACAATCCTTTGTATTTTTGTGGTGTCAGTTGTAATCTCTCCTCTTTCATTTCTGATTGTGTTTATTTGGGTGCTCTCCTTTTTTTCTTGATGAGCCTGCTGAAAGGCTTGTTGATTTTGTTTATCTTTTCAACAAACAATTCCTAGATTTATTGATCCTTAGAATTGTGCTTTCAGTTTCTATGTCATTTAATTCTGATCTGATCTTAATTATTTCCTTCCTTCTACTTGCTTTTCACTGTCTTTCTTGTTGTTCCTGCAGTTCTTGTAGGTGCAGGGTTAGGTTGTTTATTTGAAATGTTTCTCTCCTTTTTAGGTAGGCCTGCATTGGTATGAACTTCCCTTTCAGGAATGTCTTTGCTGTATCCCATAAGTTTTGGATTGTTGTGAGTTGATTTTCATTTCTTTCCAGAAACTTTTTGATTTCATCCCTAATTTCATTCTTGACCCATTCATTGTTTAACAGCATGCAATTCAATCTCCATGAGTTTCAGTGTTTTGGGTTTTTTTCCTTGAAGTGGTTTCTAGTTTCAGTCCCTTGTGGTCTGAGGAAGTGCTTGATAATATTTCAGTTTTCTTGAATTAGTTGAGACTTTTTTTGTGTCTTCTCATGTGGCCTATCTTTGAAAATGTTCCATGTGTATTTGAAAAGAAAGTGTAATTTGCCTCTTTGGTATGAAGGCTCTCTATATATAGCAGTTAAATCCATTTCATCTAGGCCATTGCTTAATGCTGCAATATCTTTGTTGATATTTCATTTGGAAGATCTGTCCATTTTTTACCTTGGGGTGTTGAAATTCAAACTGTAATTGTCTTAATGTCAATATCTTTGTTGAAGTTCTCCAAGATTTTCTTTATGTATTTGCATGCTCCTATGTTTGGTGCACATATGTTTACAATGTTTATGTCTTCTTGATGGATTCTTCCTTTGAGTATTATGAAGTGACCTTTGGTATGTCTTATTTTTACCTCTTTCTTTGAAGTCCATTTTGTCTGATATGACTATTGCTACTCTGACCTTTTTTCCATTAATTTGCTTTTAAATTTTGTTTCCAGCCCTTCACTTTCAGTTTGTGTAGTTTTATTGTTCTGAGGTGGGTCTTTTGTAGGCAGCATATTTGTGGGTCATGATTTCCCATCCATTCAGTGATTCAATGTCTTTTGATTAGGGCATTTAATCCATTTATGTTTAAGGTTATTATTGATAGGTACTTATTCATTGCCATTTTTTGGTACCTGTGTTCCTCTGTCTCTCATTGTTTTTCTTCCTGTTCTTAAAGCAGACCCTTTAGCATCTCTTGCAGACCTGATTTGAAGAAAGTACATTCTTGGAGGTTTCTTTTGTCCCAGAAGGCCTAATTTGGCCTCCCATTTTAGTTCACAGCCTTGCTAGATAAATTAGTCTTGGTTTCAGGGCTCTGGTTTTCATTAATTGGAATATTTCTTGTCATTCAATTCTGGCTTGGAGTGTGTCCAATGAGAAATCAGCTGCTCATCTCATTGGGGTTCCCTTGCATGATTTTCCCTTGCTGCCCTTAAGATTCTCTCTTTGTCTGGAAATTTTGCTATTTTAATTAAGATGTGTCTTGAAGTGGGTCTGTTTGGGTTCCTCTTGACTGGGCCTCTGTGTTTCCTGGATTTGTGTGAGATTTTTTCTCATTAAATTAGGGAAGTTTTCCATCATTACTTTTTCAAACAGGTTTTCTATCCACTGCTGTTTTTCTCCTCCTTCTGGTCCCTATTGTACAGATATTATTACATTTCTCATTGAACTGCATTTCTCTTAACCTTCTTCATTGTTTCTGAGCCTCTTTTTCTTTTCTTACTCTTTCTGTGTGTTTTTTTCTACCTTGTCCTCCATGTCACTGATTCGGTCCTCTGCTTTGTCTAGCCTGCTTTTGATTCCTTCTACTCTATTCTTCAGTTCAGAAATGGTATTCTTCATTTCCTCTTGGCTCTTGTTGATAGTTTCTATTTCATTTTCATGTTGATATAGTTTGCACTGAGTTCATTGTACTTTCCTGTAGGTTTTGGTAATTCTCTGTGAGGTCACTGAGCTTCCTGATCTCACTATCTAATTGTTGACTTGCCTCTCTTTTACTTAGCATGCTTTTGAGGCTTCATCCTTTCCTTTCATTTGGGGTTTGTTTGTCTTCCCATTGTTTGTGAGACTCTTCTTGTTAGCCTCTACTTCTTAAATTGACCTCTTCTGAGTCCTTGGGTTTATGGTGTGAACTTCTATGGTAGAAGACCTGTGATTTTCAGTAGTGCATTCTTCTTGATCTCCTGGGCTTGCTGATCTTGAGCTATCATTTATGTTGGCTCTCTGTATGTCTTTGGGTTTTGATTGTTGTCGGGTCTTTTTTGGTGGGTCCTTCCCTCCAGCTGCTTAACTGAGGGTCACTCCACTCACCGCATCTTGTATTCTGTTGTGGAGTTTGGACAGGTTGTGTTGAAACTGGTTCTTCTGTCTGTAGGAAGTTTGAGGCTTCTCTCTCACTCTTGTTCAATTGTTTCTTCTGGGTTATTTCTCCACCATTTAGTTCTGTTTCCATATTGTTCTTGGGTGCAGGTTATTGTGGCTTCTACTCCCTCCTTCACCTTCTTCTGTTATCTGTTGGTGGTCCCTTTGTTTGTGTGTTTACCCTTCTATCTACCTTTTTTGTGATCATTTGAAGGGGCAAGGGAAAATGGTTTAAGACAGCAAGAGTGTATTGTATGGTAGTTAAAGTGCCAACATGTAGAGAAAATACTGGGGATCCTTTGGATATATATAGTATTAACCATGATATTTTACCCACCTAGCCACTTTTTAGAAAGGGTGGAATAAAGGTAAGATTCTTGTTTGGGGGGGAGAATTGTGAGTTGGATCTAGACAGCAGTGAGCTTGTGGGAGGTCAGATTATGAGGTAAAGTGAGAGTAAAGGATAGAAAATAGGTGTAGGTGCGAGAGAATAGAGTTAACCATCACAGTAATAAAGTTCAGCAAACCGTGAAGTGAGCTAAGATCTGGAAAGGATGCTGTGTATTATTTATAATTGTAAGGAACAGCAATTATTTACAATAGTAATGGAGCAACAATCATATGACAGAATCTATGAGATCTGAATAACAAGAATAAGAATATAGGACCTAGAGAATTGTGCTGTTGGAATGCAAGTGAATTGAAAGACGGAAAATTAAAAGTACACTGTGAAAGAGGGAACAAGGGAAGCCAGTCAAACAATGCAATTTAACAAACCAAGTGAAGAAAAGTAAATAGAAAGAAGAGAAATAAAAAAATACTAACAAAACAAAAGATGTAAGAATAATGAAAAATTAATAATAATACAAATATACAATAACTTGCAAGTTCTCTGGAACAGCAAAGTGAAATTTGTCTCATTGTCTGAGTTGTTGGGATCACCTCTCTTTGGGTCTAACTCTGGTCCTTTCACAGCTCCAATTTTAATTGTCTCACTTGTAGAAATTTTAAGAAAAATAAAAATTAATAATAAAAAGAAATGAAGAAGGAATAAAAAAAGAAGAAGGAAAGAAAGAAAGAAGGTTTTTTTTAAAAAAAATGGCCTCCTGCCAGCTTTAAACCTGCCAAGTCCATTCTGCTGGTCTTCCTAGCTGCAGCAGGCTGATGAGGGGGTTGGTTTTGATTTTATCCCTTCCTGAGCCACAACTCTTCACAGTTGTCTAGCCTCCAGCCCTGTTCCTCGGTTCACTACCTGGCCCCCCAGTGCCCTTCTACACCTAGCCTACTCCTTCATTCCAGCAGTTGCATTGTTTGAGGTGCACCAATTATGGGCCACTCACACACCACCATCTTGCTCTTTGCTGTCCTAGATGCCCGCAACACTCAGAGTCTCTTCAGGGTAGTTCAGCCCCCACACTGGGTTAAGTCTTTCTGGGGATTGTTGACTCCCTGAGCCCTGCATCTCTCCTCTGCAGGGGCTGTCTCTGCCTTTCTCTTAGTGAGTCAGATGGCCCTGCAGGGCAGGGGCGCTACTGTGGCTGCCATTAAGGATGCTGGTACATGCCTCCTCTGTTGTTGCACCCAAGGCACTGGGGTTTGGCTAGGTGCCTCTGGAAAGTGGGATCAAACACACTCTCCCCAGGGCTGCAAGCATGAGTGCTATGCCTCCATTGCCTGGGTGAGACAGGCAGCCACTGGCCCATGGGGTCATGTGTGCACTGTCCCAGGGCTACCTGTGGGCACAGGCACTCTGCCTCTACTGCTTGGGTGGGACAGGAAGTCACTGGGCCACAGTTTTTGGTTTGTACTGTCCCTGGGGCTGTAGTTATGAGCAGTCAGCCTCTGCTGCTGTGGGAGCACAGCTGGTGCAGCTGGGTGAGTAGGGGCACAGGAGGTGGGTGTGGCTGCTGCGGGAGAATTCCCCAAATAGCTGCTGGGTACCTCTTTCTTTACTTTTTCTTTTTGAAAAATCCCTCCTATTTAAACCTGCCACTGCAAACAAGTGTCTGGTCTCTCACACAGACCAACTCTTCAACCAGACTGGGTACTGAAAGGGTCAGGGTCCGTCACTGCCCAACTCTTCCCAGCCAGCATCCACAGTCTCAGCAGGAATATGCCACCTCTGTGTGTTTGCCACTTTGTCTTTATCCCCCACCCCCACAACTTCAGGCATCCAGGTCCCTCCTAGTGCTGCTCAAACCTTGTTTGGCAGGGGAGGGAGCCGTTGACCTGGCTCTCTCCCAAGAATCCTGAGGCAGACCTGGTTGGCACTGGGCCTGTGGCTGCAGCTTCCCTGGTCCTTGTGCTAGTCCCAGGGACATTATTTTCCCAAAGCACTCTTCTTATCATCTGATTTTTCAATGTTCTCTAAACTTTTTGGCCTCCAATCTTCATCTATGCCGGGATACCAGTGGCTGTTCACTCTGTTCCTCAGAAGATCAGCTAGGTGTTTCATCTGTTCACAGGGGGCTGTGGGCTCTGCTTCCACCTGTCTCATTGCCATCTTCTTGTCTTCTTTTATGTCCATGCTTAAAGCATAAAGTGAGCTGTAGTAGAAAGATTCAGGGCCTCAGAGCAAGGTAAGCTGAATTCCAAATCTGGAAGGGACTTGAACTGTTTTATTTGACAGCACCTAAAACTCAGCACAGTTCTTGGTGCATAGAAAATTGTAATAATAAATATTGGAACAATTACTTAAAGAAATGAGAGAGAATAAGAGGTTGATATGTAACAAGGCTGTGGGAGGATTATCTTGGGAGGGAGGACACCCAAGGTTATTTGAATACAGAAGAAAAGAAGGTTTGAAGATGAAATAGAGTTATGGGAGACATAATAGAACAAGGGTTAGGAGGAGATAAGCAGGGATGCAAAACATCAAAAACACAAGAAGATATTTTGATTTGTGAAAAAAGCCACTATAGTTTGAGAGTTAAAGATTAACAGAAAGGTAGACTTTTGCTTTATTAACATGGTGAATAAGGTATTTCAAATAGATCTTGTACTTACAAACTCCTAAATGTTCAATAAATTATATTTGTAAATGCACTGCCAACCTCACAAGTAAGTAAGGGAAATCCAATGGTTTGGAGAGGGGAAGGAAAGAGGATGGGTAAGTAGGAAATAGATAAAGCAGGGTAGGTCAGGAGGAGAGTGAGTAGAATGGGGAGCAAGCTGAAAGCATAGCTGAGCAGTAAGAAAACTTAAAAGCAAGAAGGATCGGGGTGAAAATACTATTGCTGGTAAGTTAGAGTTTTGGTAAATGGAAATGAAGTACCAATCCTTGGCCTAGGCAAGTGGAGAAGCTGAATCTCACTTAAATCTGGCCCTCTTGAAGTTACTACATCATCATTGAAAAACCAGACACAAAACCTGATACCAGATTCCTGATACCTAATATGAAAATATACCAGAAAGAAAACCCGATAGCTATCAGAGGAAACCTGCAAGGAAACCTTTCTTTATCACATCATCAGATGGATAGAAATTAATAATACTAGTTGCCATAGGAGTCCCTACCACATGTCAAATGCAAGAATTTGTTTCCAGAGATCTGCTTTAGAAGGGATTGACATTTGAATGTATTCAACCAGCATGGTTGGGAAATACCAAGCCTAGGAGTTATTCCATTACAGTAGCATCCCTGCTAACCAGCAAAAACACAAAAGTCATCTATGAATAAAGCATTCTCAACCCAGACCTACAGGAGTCAACAGATTATGTTCAGCCAAATAGAAGCACACACTAATAATCACTAAACACACAAGGAGCAAGTTACCATGAACAAGACTTGGGAGAATCATAAAGAACACAGTATAGGAAATGGAGTAGCCAAAGGACTTATGTGCATGACTCATGGATATGAACAATGATGTGAGGATTGCCTGAGGAAATGGGGGTGCTAGGTGGAGGAGAGCAAAGAGGTAAAAATTGGGACAACTGTAATAATATAATCAAAATATTTAAAAAGAACAGAGTTAAAACTAATGATTACAGGTGTTCATGTGCACAAGGCATGTATGAGGGAATAACTATAAAACACCCAATTGTTCAGTGAAGAAGGCAGAGATGCTGAGTGTTTGAAAGAATGTTTAAAATGGAAGAAGCTGTGCCATAAAAAAATGCTGGTATTACTAAAATAAGCAAAAGGGATTGGAAAAATCACATCCCAATTGCTGTCAGGTAACAAAAAAACTAAGAACATGAGCTAACAAGCACTCCTTTGATAAGGTACACTCAGAACAGAATCAACAACACAGGGAGCCACTCTGGTAGTATGCTTTCCTGGACAAACACGGAAAAAAAAATAAAAAGGAGAAGCAGGAAAAAGAAACTAATATAGTCTGAGCATCTCAGAAATTTCCACCATCAGAGAACCCTGAAACCCACCAAGCAACTGGAAAAACAGATAATTATCTGACCGTCCTGTTCCATTTTCTCACATTAATGTTCAGTCTTAGACTATGGTGCTCAGGAGGGGAATGCTTCCCCCTCACCATCCTAAACTATCATTCACAGGGGAAGGGGCTGAGGGTATGGTTGTGGATAGTAAGGATGGGCTGGGTGTGGCAGACCCTTCTGCGTGGCATGGGCCCAGCTCCCACTCGGACATGCACAGGACCCACGCCCACAGATAGGTTCTCTTGTGGGTAATTAGATTTGCAATATACCTAGGCTGTTTTGAGACTGGCTTTTTGCTGAAACCCCCTCACCCTGCAAGTACTTTACAGAGGCCCAGTGTAACCAGCTGTCTATTCATTTGCTAATGCCTTCTTCTGTGATGTAATGAGGGGCATTGTCTCCTTTGTTGTAACCAGGATAGTTAGGAAGAACCATCTTGGAATGTGAGAAGATATTAGAATAAAAGCCTATTATGGCGGAGGCCGCAGCTTTTGCTCCTCTTGAGAGAAAAGCTATACTGTCATCCTTATTCCTCCACCAGACTTGGTAGTCTGTGTGTATGTTTTAATTCATCCATAATGATGCGGACGCTGCTGGCTGGTGCCCGCAACAGCTAGTGCCCTGGAACAGGGACTCAGAGGCCACGAGCCATCGTCATTATGGACAACACACCAACTTGGTGGGAATATACACGCATTCAGCCCAAGGTAAGGGCCGATAATCCTGAGTCCTTTTTGGGATGTAGGGTGTGTTGGATTCAGAGGAATAGGATTTTCTTCCTAGGTCACTCTCTTTTGTGACCACTTTGCAACTCTATGTTTTCTAGTAAGCAGAATGCTCCCTCTCCCAAGCTTTTGCCAGGAGGTGACCTAAACCAAGGTCTGGGCTTGGGAGAAAGAGCAAAGATTTTCCCTTTAATCAGCTTTTAAAACTTCAACTAGTCACAGTTACAAGCATCTCGGCACATTCTTTCTTTTAAGTCGCATCTTGCGGCCCATTAAAAAAAAATATTTGAAGGTTTCTGCGGATCTCAAGCTGAGGAGCAGGCTCTCCAAGAACTAGAGCAATGTTTTAGGTTCAGCAGCATCTTGGGGCTGCTGATTTTCTCCCAGATAAGGGATCTTTACACTTTGGAAGTATGGAAGGTAAGGGCACAATGCATGCATCCCTGGGGTGGGGTGCAGCCCGCGGGGAGGCTGCTCAGAGGTGAGGCAGCCAGGAGGCTGGACCAGCGCAGGGCTCACTTAGGGCTCCTGGCTCCAGACTGTGGAGTTGGGCCCACAGCTGCCACACCCACAGGACACATGCCTCCGGTGGTGACCCATGGAATGCCGCAGCATCACCCACTGCCATGTGGGTCTCTGCTGGTCTGAGCCAACAGTGCAGAGGGGAGATTGGTTTCCCTGGCCTCCTTTTCTCCCTGGTCCAGTGCATGCTGGGCGATAAGACCTTCCCCGCGTCTAGGCACACCAGCGCACTTGCAAGCATTTTTTTTAAAAGAAAATGTATTTGCCAGTAGAGAAAAAACTGTTTCTGAAAGTTGTTAGTGTGTTCAAAATTTTGTCAATCTAAAAGCATGCTATAAGTGGGACAGGGGGTGGTGCCACATGTTAAAAAATATTAAGAATCCTCATTTATGTAAGAGCCATGACCTTTATTGTAAAAATGAAATATAGGTATATTGTCTTCTATGTAAAACTAGCCCTTTTGCATAGAAAACACAGTACCATTTTTTAACTCAGTATATGTAAATACTGATAATTTCCTTGGGTAAGAACTGGCTATTCTCCCAAAGGAAATGGTTAATCAATTAAGTCACAAAAGGCCCTTGGCACGCAACCATTTTCTTGTCTAAAACATATTTTTTCAGAGCACCTCCCTCCCTCCCAACTTCCCCACTTTCCTTGAAAACTGTGAATGCATTGCAGCTTGCAGAAACAGCAGGGGGCCTTTAGTCAGTCAGGATGGCCTTAGCAAATTAAAACTGATAATGGCCCTGTATGCTCTTACAATCCAACCAGTCAGAAAATTGTAGAATGGGCTCATCATATTTTTAAAAATCTTCTTAAACAGAAAAGATTTAGGGAGTTATGAGTCCTCCCCCCTGGAAATTTGATTATGTTAACCATGTTTACCTATAATTTTCTAAAATTGTGGTGAAACACTTTGTACTCCAATTGAGAAACATTTTCAGAAGAGGAGCCAAAGTCATCTTATCCTCAGGTTTTATACAGAGATTTGCTGAGAGATGGCTCTTGGAAGGGCCTTGTAGTTAACTTGGGGAAGAGGGTGTGTTTGTTTCCATCCCTACAGGTCTTCCCTGGGTACCAGCTAAAAGAGTAAAGCCTTATTGTGAGCAGGAGAGATGTCAAGCTCTGCTCCCTGGAGCTGAGAACCAATTGGCTGACAGACCAGATGGCCCAGCTGACCCTGAACACCAGAAGGAAAATGGGCACTTACACCATCACTTATGGGCCTAGGTCTGCCAATGGAGGAGGATGGGGCCTGCCCCAGTGATAGGGGCTGAGGCTCAGGCGCCTCCTACAGAGGGCACCAACCCCTCAGTGCCCTATAATGTTCAATGGTTGAACCCTAAAAACTGTTTCAATGGACTAAATTTACAAGCTTGGGTCCTAGCAGCCCTTGGATGCCTTTTTGTCTTAATCCTTATTTGTGCTTTAAGATATATAGAGAGGTTGTTCTCTTAAGATTGCATTTGGTAACAGCAAATAGTAGATTCCACAGGATTAACAGTTACTATTGCATTTACAAATAAAAAAAATTGAGAGATTATATGTTGGGAACTGCTCTGCCTGGTCTCAGAGACTGTAGCACCCCATGGCTGGGCTAAGAGCCCAAGAGACCCACTTCTTCTGGGTCTCTTCTGTCAAGAGGTCCTGAGACACTAAGGAGACAAATCTTATCTCCCTGGCCGGAGCACTGCTTCTGCTTCATCCATATTTGGCCTCCAGTGCTTGGTCAGTTAGCCAATGACGGGTAAGATTCCCTCAAGGGAGGGGTCTCCTAAGACAGGCGTGACCATGTGGTTAGTCCTCATGGAAGGATTCAGGGTGCCACAACAAAAAGATGGTGATGAACCCTCACCCCCCAGCTATTCTGACATAGCCCGAGTTCCTATTTCCATCTGGGAGATGTCTCCCTTATCCGCCTAAGCCTGAAACAATGTCGGAGGTGGATGCAGCACTGTGCTGGAAAGGGCAGGTTCCCCGAAGAAATCAGGACTAAGAAAAAAAGAAAGCATAAAATTCTCTGTAACCTACTTTGCTGATACCCTCAACTTAAATGATAAGGGTCCAAGCCTGAAATAACCTTGTTTCCCCAAAATTTTATGACCCTTTAGCTATCTGACCCTGCCTCAAAATAGGCCCTCAGAGTTATTTGAATGTTACCTACTTGACTATTACTGCCTAACAATGATTGATTGGGATTAATCTGAGGATGTGGGCCTTTGGAACCACTGGTTGCTTACTGATTATAATAATGTTCTATGTATTTTGATATATTTGCAAATTAGTTTCCCAGGGTCATGTGTGAGATCAGTAAACAGCAAGCCTTGTGGGATCATACTGGTTTTATTAAAATGAAATGGGGGAGATGTGGCAGACCCTTCTGCGTGGCATGGGCTGAGCTCCCACTGGGAAATGCACAGGACCCACACCCACAGATAGGTTCTCTCATGGATAGTTAGATTTGCAATATACCTAAGGTGTTTTGAGGTTTGCCCTTTGCTAAAAACTCCCTTACCCTGTAAATGTTTACTGTAACATCCTAAAATCCATGCTGAGCCTTGCAGGGGCCAGTGTGACTGACTCAACCATTTCTGCCTATTCATTTGCTAATGTCCTTCTTCTGTGATGTAATGAGGGGCATTGGCTCCTTTGCTGTAACCAAGATAGTTAGGAAGAACCATCTTGGAATGTGAGGAGATATTAGAATAAAGGCCTGTCATGGCAGAGGCTACAGCTTTTGCTCCTCTTGAGAGAAAAGCCATGCTGTCATCCTTATTCCTCCACCAAACTTGGTAGTCTGTGTGTATGTTTTAATTCATCTATAATGATGCAGACACCGCTGGCTGGTGTCCGCATCAACTGGGCACCAGCCCTGGCAAATTGAAAGCAGGAAGTTAAGGGGTGGATGAATGAGTACTTAGTGCTCTTGCTGCAAAGGAAGAGAGGAGTGAGTGTTCACTTAAACCCCCACAGGAAAGGGCTGAAAAGGAACCAGTGCAGATTCAGCTGGTTTAAAGCTTCTTTTCTTATCACAGTACAATAGACTGCCTCTGAAAATACCTGGGATGTATATTTTACAGAGATATCTGAATTGGTTTAAGTGGTGAAGCATGAAAGCCTTGTGATGAAACAGTGCTATTTTATGGACAGAACCCAAAACTCTCTCCAGAGAGCTAGCAAAAGGTCCCACACTGGATTTGGGATTGATCTGGACTGCAGTTCTGACCCTGGCATTTCCTACCTGTGTAAGTGTCCCAATACATTGGAGCCTCAGTTTCCTTAGGTCCACTTCAGGGAGGGTGATATTTTAAAGTTTGAATGTGAGAATTCATGTGAAATCCTCTGCATATTGACAGCACAGAGCTGTGGCCTCATAAACATTCATTTGATCATTCATTTTAGGGACTTTGCTGCTATCATAGAGGCCACCATTAATAATTTTATTTCCCAACCTGGATTACTAACTGATAGTAAGTGTAATGCAAACACAGTGTTCAACGGTCAAATGAATATAGGCAACATTGGGTTCCAGGACGTTAACCCAGTTTCTTCACTTGTTCAAATTCTCAGAGCCATTAACATGCTAACGTGCACTGTGATCTTCCTAAAAGTCTCAGGGAAGGAATAAAATATGAAACTTTTCTCAAAAAAATACAATAATATATATCTTCAAAAACTGAAAGATAGAAGTAAAAGATAAGCAGAAAATAGAAGTTTATCAACAATGAACATAAATATTTGAGAATTAAAAACATAAATAAAAATAAATATAACCACTAATTTTTAATATTAATGCATGATTTAAGTAACAGATTAAATATAGCTGAAGGCAGAAATTGTAAACTAAAATATTGATTTGAAGAAATTACTCAAATTGGAGCAAAATGAAGATAAGAAACTGATGCTAACAGATAGGGAATACAGTATATAAAGTCACTCTTAAACTTTTCTCTTTTTGTCTTTTTCCATTTTGTTATTTTGATTGGGTGTTTTCATGCATCTTGACTTCTAAATCACTGATTCAATTATCTGCTTCATTTAGCCTGCTTCTAATACCTTCTAGTGTATTCTTCATTTCAGATATTGTATTTTTTATTCCTATCTGGTTTTTATTCATAGTTTCATGGTCCTTTTTCATATCGATATAGTTCTCTTTAAGTTCCTTGAGCATCCTTATAAGCATTAATTGAACTCTATGTTCTGAAAATTTGTTTGTGTCAATTTCATTTAGCTCTTTTTCTGGGGATTGCTCCTTTTCTTTCATTTGGAAGTTACTTCTTTGTTTCCCCATTTTAGCTGCCTCTTTTTGTTTGTTCCTATGTATTAGATTGATCTGCTTTGACTCATGGTCTTGTGGGGTAGTCTTATGTGGTAGAAGTCCTGTGGTACCCAGTCATGCAGGCTCCCATATCTCCGTGTCTGGATTCTCTAAGAATGTTACTTGTGTGGATTATGTGGACTCTCCTGTTATATTTGGGACCTTTGTTATTATACCATTTGTTGGTTGTATCTCATTTCCACTGATTTCCAAACTATTTTAATGAGTCCAGTAATATCCTAACTCCAAAAGCAGGCAAAGACACAACAGAGAAAGAAACTACAGGCCATTATCCCTGATGAACATAGATGCTACAATCCACAACAAA
This sequence comes from Anoura caudifer, assembly GCA_004027475.1. Lineage (NCBI taxonomy): Eukaryota > Metazoa > Chordata > Mammalia > Chiroptera > Phyllostomidae > Anoura > Anoura caudifer. The sequence goes on along the minus strand of PVKU01003387.1, from coordinate 115,821 downwards.
ATAATAGAAAAACTGATCCAACAATATATTAAAAAGATCATACAGTATGATCAGTTGGGATTTATTACAGGGGTGCAAGGATGGTACAACTTTCACAAATCAGTAAATGTGACACATCACATAAACAAAATGAAAATAAAAAATCATATGATCACATCAATAGATGCAGGAAAAGCATTTGATAAAATCCAGCACCCATTTATGATAAAAGAACTCAACAAAGTGAGAATAGAGGGATCATACTGCAACATAATGAAGTCCATATATGAAAAACCTACTGCCAACATCATACTCAATGGCCAAAAACTAAAAGTATTTTCCTTAAAATCAAGAATAAGACAGAAGTGTACACTTTCACTAATCTTATTCAACGTAGTACTGAAAGTCCTAGCCACAGCTATCAGATTAGAAAAAGAAATAAAAGGCATCCAATTGGAAAGGACAAAGCAAAACTGCCATTATTCACAGATGACATGATATTGTACATGGAATATGCTAAAGGCTTCACCAAAAAAATACTTGACCTAATAAGTGAATTCAACAAAATAAGAGGGTACAAAGTCAGTATTCAGAAATTGATGGCATTTTATACACCAATGATGAGCTATCAGAAAGTTAAACTAAGAAAACCATCCAATTTACTATTGTAACAAATAAAATAAAGTACCAAGGAATAAATTTAACCCAGGAGATGAAAGACTTGTACTCAGCAAACTCTAGGGCACTTAATAAAGAAATTGAGGAAGATACAAAACAATGCAAGCATATGCCATGTTCACGGATTGGAAGAACATCATTAAAATGTCCATACTGCCCAAAGTGATCTACAACACCATCTAACATCATATAGCAAAATAAACTCAAAATGGATAAAAGAGATACATAAGTTGTTTGGAACCACCCTGCCTGGTTTCAGAAGCTGTAATCCCCCCATGGCTAAGGCTGAATGAGCTACCTTCAGACCATAAGCCACTAGGGAGACAAAGCTTATGTCCCTGGTAGGGGTGCCACTTCTGTTCCTTCTACTTCATCCATAACTGGCCCCCAATGCTTGATCAGTTAGCCAATGATGGGTAAGATTCCCCAAGGGGGGAATGACCTAAGACAGGCACAATCATGTGGAGGCCCAGAAGAAGGATTTGGGGGGCTACAGCAAAAGGGGATGATGGACCCTCAGCATTGACATAGCCTGAGTCCTCATTCTGTCTGCAAGAAGGCTCCTAATCTCTTGGCTGCCTTACTTCCCCTGCCTGACTTAAGCCTGAGACAATGCCTTAAGCCTGAAACAATGCTGGTGGTGGGTACCACCATGTGCTGGAAAGAAGGGGTTCTCTAGGGCGATCAAGCCTAAGAAAGAATATATAAAATCCTGTGAAAACTGCTTTGTTTAGAATGCTCTTAATTAAATGATAAGGATCCAAGCAAGAAGTGAGTTTGTTCCTCAAAGTTATATGGCCATTTAGCTATCTGACCCTGACTCAAAATAGGCCCTCAGAGTTCTTTGTATGTTATCTATTGTTTGATCCTTACTGCCTGACACTGATTAATGAGCTTTACCTATATTCCTGTGCAAAATGAATCTAATAAAAGCTCATTGATGAAAAGGCTCCAGGCCCTTCTCCTTCAAGAGATAGGCCACATTTCCTCCCCAAGCAGATTAAGGTAGACTTATTCTCATCCATGGCAGCTGGGGGGGGGGTGTGGGTGGAGCCCACCCCCCACAATAAGTCATGATGCCTTAAATTTTCCAAAGGAAAACATAGGCAGTAAAATTTTAGATATCTCATGTAGCGATATTTTTGCTAATATTATCTCCTAGGATAGAAGGAAACAAAAGAAAAAATAAACAAATGAGACTACATCAAATTAAAAATCTTCTGCATGGCTAATAAATTCATCATCAAAATGAAAAGGGACCTCACTGTATGGGAGACCATATTTTCCAATAATACATTGGACAAGGGTTTAATCTCCAAAATATATAAAAAACTCATATAACTTAACACCAGGAAGAAAAACAATCTAATTAAAAAATGTGCAAAGGAGCCCTGGCTAGTGTGTCCCAGTGGACTGAGTGCAGGTCTATGAATCAGAGGGTCACTGGTTTGATTCCCAGTCAGGTCACATGCCTGTGCTGAGGGCCAGGTTCCTATTAGGGGGCACATGAAAGGCAACCACACATCAATGTGTGGTTGCCTTTCTTTATCCCTCCCTTTCCCCTCTCTAAAAATGAATAAATAAAATCTGAAAAAAAGTGGGTGAAGGTCCTGAATAGACACTTCTTTAAGGAGCACATACAGATGGCCCACAGACCTATGAAAACCTGCTCAACATCACTAAGCATCAGAGACATACAAATTAAAACACTTCACACCTGTCAGAATGGCTATTATTAATAATTCAACAAACAAGTGCTGGTGAAGATGTAGAAAAACCCCAGTGTACTGTTGGTGGGGATGCAGACTGGTGCAGCCACTGTGGAAAACAGTAGGAAATTTCCTCAAAAAATTGAATATGGAACAGCCTTTTGACCCAGTGATTCCACTGCTGGAAATATACCTGAAGAATCTCAAAACACCAATTCAAAAGAACATGTGCACCCTTGTTTTCATAGCACTATTATTTACAATAGACAAGATTTGTAAACAACCTAAGTGCCCATCAGTAGATAAATGGATTAGAAAGTCTTAGTACATTTACACAATGGAATACTATGCAGCAGTGGAAAGAAGGAATTCTTACTTTTTATGACAGTGTAAACAAAAATGCAAACTATTATGCTAATTGAAATAAGTTAGATAGGAAAAGACAAATACCATATGATCTTACTTATAAGTGAAACCTAATGAACAAAATAAACTAGTGAGCTAGACAGAACTCAGGGCATAGAAACATGGAACAGACTGATAGCTGTAAGAGGGAAGGGGGAAGGTGGGGACCAGTTGAAACAAAAGGATTAGTCAAAGAACATATATGAATGACTCATGGAAATGGACAACCGTGTAGGGATTGACTAGGAGTGAGGGGTGGGCTGGGTGGAGGGTATCAAAGAGGGAAAAATGAGGCATTTTAATAGCATAAACAATAAAATATTTAAATTTTTTAAAAGTAAAGAAATTACAGAATACATATAGTACACATGAATCACAATCTCCATTTCCATACAATTAATTCTTAAAATTTTCTGATAGTCATATATTAAATTGGTTTGTTGTTTTCTAAGTGTTATATTTAATAACAGAAAGCCTCATAAACCAGTGTCACATGCCTTCTAGTTTTAACTTCATTTAGAATAAAGTTTTGACCTACAGAAGACAGATATCAGGGAAAGACATGGGAAATACAGATGATTTTTCTAGCCAAGGAATAGTTTTGCCCCTGATATCCTGTATTCCCAGTTCAGAGTCAGAATAAATAAAGAATCAGAGAAAAGAAAGCCTTAATTTACAATATAATTTCCACAAGCATCAATAGATATGATCCCTTGTAATGATGCATATGGGTCTAATTTGGCATCACTAACCACTTGGAGAATCTCCTTGCTGATTAAAGGCTATCCTTCTAAACCTACATTTGGCTGGCACCTGTGCTCTCTCAAAACTAGTATAACATCCTTATGAATGGACAGAGTGCCACACTAACAGATGGCCATGAGAACTATTGTGTCTAGCAAGTTTTTAACTTAAAAGCAATTGGCATCTCACTGAAAAATGAAAAAAAAAATGATGGCCTAACTTTATGTGGAAGATAAACTATGACTTATATGTTACATGTCTAAAGTTGGCATTTCAGTCATTTGCATGCTATATGAAGACTTATGGGGAAGAAACAGTACTGTATCAATGATTTATCATCTAAGATGCTAGCAAAAGAAAGAACATATTTCAAGGCTCCACAATAAATTCAACAGTCTCCTAGAGACAATAAATTATTCAAATCAAATATTATTAAAACTAATATTTTGTTATTGTTTGTTTTTTAATTCTTGCTTAAGTACAATTGCCTCCATTTTCCCCCCACAACTTCCCCCATCCCCCCACCTCCTACCCTCAATAAAATTAATATTTTAAAACACCATCCCTAGAATGAACTTTCTGCTTGGTCACTAACCTAGGTCAGCACCATTGATAAAAATACCCTTGTTTCATTAACAATGTCCATGTGACTTGGAAATATTTGATTTTTTGAGGAAGAATATTTAAATTAAAAACTATCAAACTTATAAATAATGCTTTGAGATGTTAAATGTGAAGCCTAATAAATGTTTGAATCATGTACAGAACCATAGAAATGGAGATAACATGGAGGGTTAGCAACAGGGGAGTGGGAGGAGGAGAGAGGGGGAAAAGGTACAGAGAATAAGTAGCACAGATGGTAGGCAGAAAATAGACAGGGGGAGGGCAAGGATAGTGTGGGAAATGTAGAAGCTAAAGAACTTATGACACATGGACACGAACTAAAGGGGGGAATGTGGGTGGGAAGTGAGGTGCAGGGTGGAGAGGAATGAAGGGGGGAAATGGGACAAATGTAATAGCATAATCAATAAAATAACAGAAAAAAAGATTAGGAAAGATTATGGGTATAATCAATGCCCTAAATTGGGGAGGGAAACCATGAAGAGGCAGTGTGGAAGGTTAGTTGTGGCTGAAGGGAAAGGCTGTATTCAGGGTGCAGTAATCATATATAACATGGAAATTAGAACACATGGCATAGGTCATATATTCATAAAGTTATTTCCAAACTCACTTGTAGTAAGAAGGTGGCTACCTGAAACAATGGAACATCATCTCCTTTCCCCAAATAATGAACTTGGTGACTAAACACAATCAACACTCAAGTTTTTAGAGAGCTATTTAGGTCTATCTGAAAAGGCGAAAATGAGAAAAGGCAGATTACCTTTTATGAACACCTACTATGTGTCAAGCACTGTGGTATATATTTGGCAGGCAGACTTCACTTTACACATTCTGTGTACACAAATTTCAGTTACTGCACTTTAGTTAAAGATCAACAGTCTGTAACTACAACTAGATATCTCAGTTGATTGGAGCATCATCCTGATATGCCAAGGTTGTGGGTTCAATTCCCTATCAGGGCACATACAAGAATCAACCAATGAAGGCATAAATAAGTGGAAAAACAAACTGACATATCTCTCTCTCTCTCTTTCTCTCTCTCTCTCTCTCTCTCTCTCTCTCTCTCTCTCTCAAATCAATCAATCAATAAAAAAAATTTAAAGACAGTCCCCCAACAACACAGTTGAAATTTCAGTTATCAAGGTACCTGAATTGTAATTACATAAAAGACAAACTTCACTATTAGCTGTTCAGCCCATAGTTTCCACATAAATAACAGAGGTGCATCATAAACCACTGATCAATTGTATCACTTTTTCAACGTCTGTGATTTGTCTCTTAACATCTATTATTCAGTATATGTACACCCAGCAGAATGTGTTGCTTCATTGCCTCTTTGTGTCCTACATGACACTTTAAAAAATGTATAATTGAGAGAGGGAATTGGCCAATAAATATGAAAGTGAAGCAAAGAAACAAAATGTAATAATAATGGAAGTGAAAAATCAAATCAAACATAGAGTTACAGAAGAAACCACTGACCATGGAACTGTTGACTCTGTTGCCATTCAAGAGATCTTAGATATGCAGTCAGAGGCCTCTAGTGAAGGTGAATTAATCAGCATAAATGAGAGAAGTAGTTGTGAGATAAGGATGACAATGTCCCAGAGGAAGTAACACTGGAAAATAATCTTCACATTAAAAGAACTCTTGAGGCCTGGTTGGTGTGGCTCAGTGGATTGAGTGCCAGACTACAAACCAAAAGTTTGCCAGCTCAATTCCCAGTCAGGGCATGAGCTTGGGTTGTGAGCCAGGTCCCCAGTGGGGGGCACACAAGAGGCAATGGCACATTGATGTTTGTCTCCATCTCTCCCTTCCTTGCCACCTAAAAATGAATAAATGAAATCTTTTAAAAAATAAAAAATAACTCTTGAAGATATTTCACAATATGGTAAGTTTGAAACGTAAAATATTGGAAACTGATTCAAACTTAGAAGAGTATGACAAATAACCAAGGCATGGAAAATATGGTCACTCTATATTGTAAGTTATACAAAAAGGCAAATACTATTTAAACTACAATTGATATGTTTTTTTAAAAGATTTCATTTATTTATTTTAGAGAGAAGGGAAGGGAGGAAGAAAGAGAAGGAGAGAAACATCAATGTGAGTGAAAAACATTGATCAGTTGCCCCTGGTAAACACTCTGACAAGAGACCAAAACTGTAACCCAGATATGTGTCATGATTGAGATTCAAAAGATTGACCCTTCACTTTGCAGGACAATGCTCAACCAACTGAGCCACACTGGTCAGGGCTCGGTAGGATTTTTAATCAAGAAATAAATTACATGACTCCACTCCAGGAAGAAAAAAACCCAATTAAAAAATGGGCAAAAGACTTGAAAAGACACTTCTCCAAGGAGGACATACAGAGGGCCCAGAGATATATAAAAAGATGCTCAACACCACTAGCCATCAGAGAGATGCAAATTAAAACCACAATGAGATACCACTTCACACAGGTCAGAATGACCATTGTAAACAAACCAACAAACAAGTGTTGAAGAGGATGTGGAGAAAAGGGAATCCTAGTGCACTGTTGGTGGGAATGCAGACTGGTGCAGCCACTGTGGAAAACAGTATGGAATTTCCTCAGAAAACTAAAAATGGAACTGCCTTTTCAGCTAGCAGTTCCACTGCTGGAATTATATCCTAAGAGCCCTGAAACACCAATAGAGAAGAATCTATGCAGCCTAATGATCACAGCACCACAATTTACAATAGCCAAGTGCTGGAAGCAACCTAAGTGCCCATCAGTAAATGAGTGGATCAAAAACTATGGTACATTTACGAAATGGAATACTATGCAGCCAAGAGAAAGAAGGGGCTCCTGCCCTTTGCAAATCATGGACAGAACTGGAGAGCATTATGCTAAGTGAAATAAGCCAGGTGGTAAGGGACAAATACAATATGATCTCACCTTTAACAGGAACATAATCAACAAAAGAAAAAAGCAAACAAAATATAACCAGAGACATTGAAATTAAGAACAATCTAACAGTAACCAGAGGGGACATTGGGGGAAGGGTTTTCAGGAACTACTACAAAGGACACATAGACAAAACCAAGGGGGAGGGTGGAAGCAAGGGAGGGAGGTGGGTTTGGCCGGGGTGGGGGGAGTGATGAGGGTAAAATGCAGACAACTGTAGTTGAACAACAATAAAATAATTTAAAAATAGGAAAAGAGAAAAATCACATTTAATAAAGAGAAAGAACTCATGGACATGTAAAACTGTATTCATCACTGGGGGCAGGAAAGTAGATGGAGGTGGAAGAGGATATGGGGGGATAAGTAGTAATGGAAAAATACAGTAAAAAAGAAAGAAAACATTATTTGTAATGTTTCTAGTGTTTAAATTATAGTGTACTAAATATGAATGTTATAGTTTTATTTCATCCCCCAGTATATTTGTAACTGACAGGAAAAGAGTTTGTGATGTTTGTACAGGTCACAGAAATGTCATAATTTTTCCCGTTAATCAGTGGGACCAGTTTGTATAGTTTCAACTTACATGATCATTTAAATGAACCTGCACTATTGTACAAAGCAAGAAATGCCTTACATTATTTCGTTTGAGACCCACAGATATCCAGGGCATTGGTATCTGGTCAAAATGTCACAAATGAACATCAAAGAAGTTAAGTGCTGAACTAAAGGTCAAACAGCTAAAAGATAACAGGCCTGTATATAAAGTACTTTCAAATAGTGGGCACTCAAAAAAGATAAGTTTTCTTCCAAATCATCTAAACACACCATAGTATGTCTGAAATCAAAGTTATACTCTTTCTAATAGATGACAGTGTACTCAAGTACATACAAGTATTTCATTAAGTACAGTCTAGAAATACAACCTACTGTATGTGGTAATGTTATCATATGTACCTACATGATAAAATCATTTTAGGAAAAAATAAATTATTATTTAATAAATGATATTTGGTCAATTAGATAAAATGGGAAAATTAACCCTTTGTCAACTATATTTAAAAAAATAAATTTTCAAAACAAAAGAAAAATCGACCCCAACATACACTAACGTTTGTATATGTAATGAAATGAAACCTACATTACTAGTTGAAAGTTTACCTGACTCTTTATGTTAAAATTCAATTTATATTAATCAAAGATATAATAATAAATAGTAATACCGTAACAATCAGAAAAGATCACTTGTTTGTGTTTTTCTAAAAATATTGGGTTGAGTAATACCTAACATGCTACAAGAACCAAAAGACACAATTTAAAAGATTGAACAATTTGAATATTTAATATAAAAAATTTAAATGTACATATGGTAAAACTATACTTCAAGAAAATTTTAAGGAAAACCAACAGACTGGAGGAAACATTTTCAAGCACATATTATAAGATAAAGGAACCTTTTGGCAATGTACAGCAAGCTGTATTAAACCAAAATTTCAAAAAGGAAGTTAAAACTGACAAAAATGACAAAATACACCTTATAAATATGAAAAACAAAACAAATGGCAATCATATGAAAGATACTCAATTTCAAAAATCATGTATAAAGCACAAAAGATAACTACAATGAGATGTCATTGCTTACTTACCAAATTAGAGAGTTGAACAAGCTCAATGCTCGGGAAACAATATCAAAATACAATAACCCAGTATTTATAAGTATGCTTACTTTAAAAAAGAATGCTTATTGTACCACAGTTTGGAATACAGGCATAACTTCAAGATATTGCTAGTTTTGTTCACAGCAGTAAAGGAAGTCTCTCAGGAAAGTGAGTCTTAATCTCTTTCCTGGTGGAGGGCTTGACCTTCAATTTTTTAAAGAGGCAACATCTGTGAATCACAATAAAATAAGGTATGCTTGTAGTAAAAAATGGAAAGAAATCCAAATGTCCCTCAATAGAGGTTACGTAAACCTCAATAGAGGTTACTTAACCTCAGGTTAAGTAAACTAACATATAACTACACTGGACTACCACGCAGCCAATAAAAATTGTTATTTCTGGGATATGGAAATATGCCTGTAACTGTTTTTTTCCATTTTTTAGTTTTTGGAATTATGAAAGTATTTTATAGAATTAAACATATAGTCTACTACCATTTATACAGAATATGTGCACAGTCCATGATTCTGCAGTGATTTGCACAAATTGGACAGATTAATGTGACTTGGCATTTTGAAGTACAAATCTACAGTTTTGTATTATGTATATTTCATCATTGTTAGAAATGCTTTTAATATCTTTGCTCCAAACCTAACAAACTTATTTTTATTAATGGACAGTAATAAAAAGTATTACTAAAGATAGAAGTTAACATAGTAAAAAGGGAGAAGAGCCATATCCAAGGTCAGCAGCATGCAAATGAATTATCTGAATATTAGTCAAAAATGGTGATTTAAGTAATGAAAACTGTTCTAATATTGCCCACAAGTCACAATTAAAGCACAGGGATTATGAGGGATAGTGACATGGAGCAAGACTAATTGTGGCCTCTCACTTGTACAGTCCAGAGTTACCTCATCTCAGAAAAAAAGACTCATCTAAATTTAGTATATAACTTTGGTATCGGTTACCCATTTGCTTTTGTTCTTATTTCAGTTTTATTGAGATATATTTGACATGTAAAATTATGATAGTTAAAATGTCATTGTAGTGATGTGATAATATGCATATACATGGTAAAAGAATTCAGCTCATCTAGTTAAGTAAGATATGCATTACCATATATATTTATCTCTTTTTTGGTAAGTACATTTAAGTTCTACTCACTCAGAAAATTTCAAATATACAATAGTGTTATTGACTATAGTCATTGTGTTTTACATTACATCCTCAGACATTATTCATTTTATAGCTGAACATTTATATCCTTTTACCAACCTCTCCTTATTTCCCCCACACCTTGGCAACTGATTTTCTACTTTCTTTCAGTGAGTTTAAACTTTTTCAGATTTCACATATAAATAATACAATGCAGTATTTGTCTTTTCTGTCTGGCTCATTTCACTTAACACAATACCCTTGAGGACCATCCATATTGTAAATAACATAATTTTCTCATTTTTTAATATACTTACACCACATCTTCTTTATCCATTCATCCTTTGGTGGAAATTTAGGTTGTTTCAATATTTTCACTATTGTGAATAATGCTGCAATGAAAATGGAATTACAGATATCTCTTCCATATTCTTATCCATTTTTATGACCCTTACAGGAGCCCTAGGAGCATCCTACCCTTCAAAAGTTACTTTGAGGGAATAACTGATAAATTCTGCTAAGTCACTGATTTGTAAACTTTCTTATTCCCATTGAGCTTAGTTTTATATGTGAATATGCCTGCTTATTTAGACCAAACAATAGGATTCAAATAATTTATTTGAATCTTAAATTTAATTTACCATTTCTCTGTCTATTTTCCAAGCCAGCCCTGGTTTTGCACAGCCAATACTTCAGGGTTTCAGTTTAACATTATGTATAGAACTAAGTTATCAGTAGAGGAAATGAGACTGTTATTGTCTTGGGTCCTCTTTGTGTCAACACTATTTACCTCATAAGGAACAGTGTCAAAATATTGACCCTGAGAGACTATACATTCAGCATGAGGTGTTCTTTTACCACCTTGGAGGCAACTATCCTTTGATTTCTTATATTTAGCTTATTTTACTTATTAAGCAGCACATGGTAAAATTCATTTTAAAGATTAGTTCATTAGTACAGCAATTGTCCACATGGACATGGAAGAGTCACCATAGTTCCCCATTGCACACTACATCCAGAAGGATGTAATAGAAAACAATTTACCTTCTTAACTTGTGTTAAGATAATTCAATTAGAGTAAAAGTATGAAAAAAGAAAACTGATTTAATGATCACATGAAAGGAAAGTCACATAGGAAAAATAACTTGCTCTAAAATTAGTTTAAACTCTTCCCATCCTGCCTCCGATCTGGCACAGTGAGTCAGGGTTGGATCTTGGCAGTTTGGCCAGATAGGGTATATCTTTCAGCTAGCTCAAAGCTAAGATATCCCATTGCACAGGCCCAAGCCTTGAGGGAAAGGCAGAGCCAGGTGCCAAAGGGCCAGAACAAAGGAGATCCAAAATGGAAAAGCAGAAACCTAAAGGAGAAGCAGAGATAAAAGCAGTTTCTGGTCCCTAATCTATGACTTAGAATAATTTGTAACTATGACCATGTTGCTTAATTTTTCTGATCCTAAATTTTTCATCTATAGCAAGGGGCAACTCAATCTGCTTTGTTGATGTCATATGAATATATTGTGAAAAAGGTATATAAATGTAAGGTCATATTTGTTATTAAGTATAAATATTTTATCACTAGAGTTTTCCATTTTTCAAATTCTATGATAGAGGATGACCCTTGGAAATGAAATATGTGTTTTTCTTCTTTCTAGTTAGAGAAGTCAAGAAAAATCATCTCAATGCCTTTGAACATTGTCAATTTTCAAAATGTCAATCTATGGCAATAGTAAGAGTGCACTACGATTCCAGTTTCCCTTATTTTAGGTGGAGAAGCCAGGGTGCCTATCCTCTCTGAACTGAGGGAACCCCTAGAGATCTTAGACATTTGGTGGAGGTGGGAGAGGAGGTATCAAGAGAGAGTTTTCTTGTTATCGAGTAGGTGGGAGCTTTGGAAATTAAATTATAGGTATAGATATATTTGCATGCTGAGCTTGTAGAACATCTGACAATGAGTTATTATAGGGCACCTGTTTAGCAATTTCAATGATTTCAGTGCCAGAATATGAGTGTCATATCTGATAAAAGACAATTAAAGGATGGAACACAGGATAGGGAATAAGAACAATTTAGTCAGAGCTACAGCTTGTGCCAAGGCATAGAAGGACAAGGAAGCCTTGGTGTGACTTGTGTTTCAAGGATTGAAGCTCAGTGTGAGATGTGCGGGAGAGGGATGGGGAAGGATGTTGGTAATTAGGACAAACTAGGAAGGTAAAATGTGAAGATGAAAGACCTTGAATTATTTACAAAGATGTTTACCTTCTAGGTGGTTTCTCCTCTGGGAATTTGAAGTTTTTTTTTTTTTTTAACATATTTTTTGTTGTTATTCAAGTACAGTTTTCTGCCTTTTCCACCCATCCTACCGAACACCCCAGGTCTCCCCACCTCAGTCCCATTTCCACCACCCCTTGTTGTTGTCCTTGTATCCTTTATAATTGTTCCTGCAAACCCTTCACCCTAGTCCCCTATAATCCCTTGCCCTCTCCCCTCTGGTTACTGTCAGCCTGCTGTCAATTCAGTGTCTTTAGTTATATTTTGCTTGTTTCTTTGTTTTTTTATTAGGTTCCTGTTAAAGGTGAGCTCATGGTATTTGTCATTCACTGACTGGCTTATTTCACTTAGCATAATACTCTCCAGTTCCATCCATGCTGTCACAAAGGGTAGGAGCACTTTCTTTCTGCTTCATGGAATTCCATTGTATAAATGTACCATGTTTTTTGATTCATTCATTTACTGATGGGCACTTAGGTTGCTTCCAGCACTTGGATATTGTAAATTGTGCTGCCATGAAAATTGGGGTGCATAGGTTCTTTTGGATTGGTGTTTCAGGGTTCTTAGGATATAATCCTAGCAGTGCAACAGCCAGGTCAAAATGCAGCACCATTTTTAGTTTTTTTGAGAAAGTTCCATACAGATTTCCATAGTGGATGCACCAGCATGCAATCCCACCAACAGTGTACTAGGGTTCCCTTTTCCCCACAACCTCTCTAACACCTGATGTTTGTCGCTTTGTTAAGATGGCCATTCTCAATAGTGTGAGGTCGTATCTCATTGCGACTTTAATTTGCATCTCTCTGATAGCTAGCGATATTGAGCATCTTTTCATGTGTCTCTGGGTGCTCTGTATGTCCTCCTTGGAGAAGTCTCTGTTCAAGAACTTTGCCCATTTTTTAATTGGGTTGCTTGTCTTCTTAGAGTGGAATCATGTGAGTTCTTTATATAGTTTGGAGATTAAACCCTTGTCTGAGGTATCATTGGCAAATATGTTTTCCCATATGGTTGATTCTCTTTTCATTTTAATGCTGTTTTCTATAGCTGTGCAGAAGCTTTTTATTTTGGTGAGATCCCATTTGTTTATTCTTTCATTTATGTCATTACTCTAGGGAAAATATTGGTGAAAGTATTGCTGCATGAAATATCTGAGATTTTCCTGCCTATGTTCTTCACTAGGAATTTAATGGTGTCATGACTTATATTTAAATCTTTTATCCACCTTGAATCTATTTTTGTGTATGCTGTAAGTTGGTGCTCAAGTTTCTTTTTTTTTTTTTTTTTTTTTTTTTTTTTTTTTTTTTTTTTTTTTTTTTTTTTTTTTTTTTTTTTTTTTTTTTTTTTGCGTGTAGCTGTCCAGATCTTCCAATACCAGGTGTTCAAGAGGTTATTTTTACTCCATTTTATGTTGCTGTCCCCTTTGTCAAATATTAACTGACCCTAGAGACTGGAGTTTATTTCTGGGCTCCCTGTTCTTTTCCATTGGACTATGTACCTGTTCTTATGCTAGTACAAGGCTCTTTTGATTATAGTGGCCTTGTAATATACATTGATAACAGGTGTTGTGGTCTCTCCTACTTTTCGTTCTTAAAATTGCTGTAGCTATTCGGGTTGTTTATGGTTCCTTATGCATTTTTGAAATATTTGTTCTACATCTGTGAAACATGTCATTGGTACTTTAATATGTATCTTGTTGGATCTCTAAATTACTTTGGGTAGTATGGACATTTTGATTATGTTAATTCTTCCATTCCATGGAGACTTTATATGTTTCCATTTGTTTGTCTTCCTTGATCTCTTTCTTCAGTGTTTTGTGGTTTTCTGAGTACAGGTCTTTTACATCCTTGGTTAGATTTATTCCCAGGTATTTTATTTTTCTTTTTGCTATATCAAATGGTTTTTTTTCCCTGATTTTTGCTTCTTATGTTTCATTGTTGGTATACAAAAATGCCTTTGATTTCTGGATATTGACTTTCTATCCCGCTATTTTGCCAAATTAATTTATTAGTCTGAGAAGTTTTTTGGTGGGGTCTATAGGATTTCCTATGCACACTGTCATGTCATTTGCAAACAATGACAGTTTTATTTCCTCTTTTCCAATTTGGATGCCTTTTATTTCCTTTCTTATCTGATTGCTGTGGCCAGGACTTCCAATATTATGTTGAAGAAGTAGTGAAAGTGGACATCCTTGTCTTGTTCCTGATCTTAGTGGAAAAGATTTTAGTTTTTGCCCATTGAGTATGATGTCGGCTGTAGGTCTCTCATATACAGCCTTTATTATGTTGAGGAATGCTCCCTCTATTCCTGCTTTGCTGAGTGTTTTTATCATAAATGGGTGGTGTACCTTAGCAAATGCTTTTTCAGCATCTATTGCTGTGATCATGTGATTTTTGTCTTTTGTTTTCTTTATGTGATGTATAAGGTTTATTGATTTGTGGATATTGTACCATCCTTGCATCCCTGGGATGAAACCTAATTGATCATGTTGCATGATATTTTTAATGTATTGTAGGATGCAGTTTGCCAATATTTTTTAGAGGACTTTGGCATCCATGTACATTAGTGATTTTGGCCTAAAGTTTTCTTTCTTCATTGTGTCTTTACCTGGTTTTGAGATTAGGATAATGCTGGCTTCATAAAAAGAGTTTGGGAGTCTTTGTCATTTCGGATTTTTTTGAATAGCCTGTGAATGATAGGGGTTAGCTCTTCCTTAAATGCTTTGTAAAATTCTACTGTTCAACCATGTGGTCCAGCACTTTTGTGTGATTGAAGCTTTTTGATTACTGCTTCAGTTTCATCTGCTGTTATTGGTCTGTTCAGGCTTTCTGCTCCTTGTTCATTCAGTTTTGGAAGGTTATATTTTTTCTAGAAATTTGTCCATTTCACCTAGGTTTTCTAATTTCTTGTTATGTAGTTCTTTGTTGTAATTTCTTACAATTCTTTGTATCTCTGTAGTATCAGCTGTAATCTGTTTCATTTCTGATTGTGTTTATTTGTGTCCTCTCTCTTTTTATTCTTAATGAGCCTGCTTACCCACTTGTTGATTTTGATTATCTTTTCAAAGACTAGCTTCTGCATTTATTAATCCTTAGAACTGTGCTTTTAGTCTCTACATCATTTAATTCTGCTCTGATCTTGGTTATTGCCTTTCTTCTACTTGCTCTGGACAGTCTTTGTTGTTGTTCTTTGTGTTCTTGTAGGTTAAGTATTAGATTGTTTATTTGAAATTTTTCTATTTTTTTTAGATAGGCCTGTGTTGGTGTGAACTTCCCTCTCACACTGCCTTTATTGTGTCCCGTAAGTTTTGGGTTGTTGTGAGTTCATTTTCATTTGTTTCCAGAAACTTTTTGATTTATTTCTTGATCTTGTTCTTGACCCATTCATTTTTTAATACCATACCTCTTAATCTCCATGAATTTGATGTTTTTGAGTTTTTTCTCGAGGTTGGTTTCTACTTTGAGTCCCTTGTGGTCAGAGAAAATGCTTGATATGATTTCAGTTTTCTTGCATTTGTTAAGGCTTCATTTGTGTAGTATCACATGGTCTATCTTTGAAAATGTTTGATGTGCCTTTGAAAAGAATCTGTATTCTGCTGTATTCTGTATTCTGCTTATATATATAGTCTTTCATCCTATATCAGTTATGTTCATCTGATCTAGGACATTGTTCAATGCCACAATATCTTAGTTGATATTTTCTTTGGAAAATCTGTCCATTTTTGACAGTCAGGTGTTGAAATCCCCTACTATAATTGTGTTGCTGTCGGTATCTTTGTTGAAGTACAGCAAGATTTTCATTATGTATTTGGGTGATCCTATGTTGGTGCATATATATTTACAATGTTTATATCTACTTGATGGATTCTTTCCTTGAGTATTATAAAGTAACCTTCTGAGTGTCTTTTCATGGTCCTTTTTTTGAAGTCTATTTTTTCTGATATGAGTATTGCTGCCTTGGCTTTTCTTTTACTGCCATTTGCTTGGAAAATTTGTTTCCAGCCCTTCACTTTGAGTCTCTGTAGGTCTTTTGTCCTGAGGGGGGTCTCTTGTAGGCAGCATATGTGTGGGTCATACTTTCTTATCCATTCAGCAATTTTATGTCTTTTGATTGGAGCATTTCATCCATTTACTTTTAAGGTTATTATTGATGGGTACATATTCATTTCCATTTTTCACGTCTGTGTTCCTTTCTCTCTCACTGTTGTCCTTCCTTTTCTTAAAGCAGTCCCTTTAGCATGTCTTGCAGAGTTGGTTTGATGGAGGTGTAATTTTTTTAGACTTTTTCTGTCTGGGAAACTCCTTATTTGGCCTTCCATCTTAACTGATGATCTTGCTGGGTGAAGTAGCCTTGTTGCAGGCATCTGGATCTCATTACTTGAAATATTTCTTGCCATTCTCTTCTGGCTTGGAGCATTTCCATTGAGTAGTCTTCTGCCACTCTTATTGGGACTACCTTGTATGTTACTTACTGTTTTTCCCTTACTGCCTTTAAGATTCTCTCTTTGTCTCAGAATTTTGCCACTTTAATTAAGATGTCCCTTGAAGTGGGCCTCTTTGTGTTCACCTTGATTGGGACTCTCTGTGTTTCCTGGATTTGTAAGAATTTTTCTCTTATCAAATTAGAGCAATTTCCCATTATTACTTTTTCAAATACATTTTCTATCCCTTTCTCTTCTTCTTCTCCGTCTGGTATCCCTGTTGCACAAATATTGTTATGCTTCATGTTGTCTTGCATTTCTCTTAACTCCTCTTCATTCTTTCTGAGCCTCTTTTCCTTTTCATTCTCTTTCTGGGTGTTGTTTTCTACCTTGTCCTCCAGCTTACTAATGTGATCCTCTGCTTCATCGATCCTGCTTTTGATACCTTCTACTGTGTTCCTCAGTTCAGAAATTTTATTCTTCATTTCTCTTGGCCCTTGTTGATAGTTTCTACTTCCTTTCTCATGTTGATATTGTTTGCAGTGAGATCATTGTAATTTTCCTGTATTTTTTGATAATTCTCTGTGAGCTCATTGAGCTTCCTGATAACCAGTGCTTTGAACTCTATATCTGATAGCTGACTTTCCTCTATTTCATTTAGCATTCTTTCTGAGACTTCCTCCTTTCCTTTCATTTGGGGATTGTTTCTTTGTCTACCCATTGTTTGTGAGACTCTTCTTGTTAGTCTCAGCTTCTTAAATTTATCTATTCTGCCTCTTTGGGTTTATCATGTGAACTTCTTTGGTATGCAATCTGTGAGATTGAGTGGTGCAGTCTCCTTAATATACTGAGCTTTCTGGTCTTGGTCTGTTGTTTATGTTGGCCCTCTGTATATCTTTGGGTTTTGATTTTTGTTGGGGTTTCTTTGGTGGTTGATGTCCTCCAATTGGTTTACTGAGTGTTAGTCCATCAACTACCTCTTGCATTCTATTGTGCAGGTGTGGACAGGTTGTGTTGAAGCTGATTCTTCTGTTTGTACAAGATTTTGAGGCTTCTCTCTCTCTCATTCAGTTGTTTGTTCTGGGTTATTTCTCCACCATTTAGTTGTATATCCAGATCAGTCCTGGATAGAGGTTAGTGTGGCTTCCACTCCCTAATTCACCTTCTTCTGTTGTTATTACTTGGTGATTCCTTTATTAGTGTGTTTCGCCTTCCAGCAGGTATACTGGTGTTCAGAGCTCCCATCTACTCTTTTTTTTGTGTGATCATTTGGAGGGGGAATGCAAAATGATTTAAGACAGCAAGAGTGAAGCAGACACTGGCCAGCAGTGTCCACATCATTATGGATGAAATGAGACATTCACATGGACTACTGAGTCTGGTGGAGGAAAAGGGACAGCATGTTTTTTCTCTCAAGGAGAGCAAAAGCCTTGGCCCTTTCCATGACAGACCTTTATTGGGTTTCTCAGCACATTACATGATGGTCCTCATTTACTTTGCACAGTTTCACTTTAGGTGGTTACCTTTTACAGACAACGAAGGAGATGATGCCACTAATCACATCACAGAAGAAGGATATTAGCAAATGAAAAGGGAAAAGTGATTGAACTGGTTACACTGATCTTAGGAAGGTTTAGCATGGATTTTAGGAAGTTATAGTAAGTACTTGTTATCTCAATTCAAGGTGAGGGAGTTTTTAGCAAAAGTAAGACTCAAAGCAACCTAGTCACATTGCAGGCCTTATTCCCCATGGGAGAACCTATCCATGGGTGTGGGTCTATGCATCTCCAAGTGGGAGCTGGGCCCATGCCACACAGAATGGTCTCCTACACAAGAGTGTATTCTATGGTAGTTAAAGTGCCAACCCTGTAGAGAAGAGACAGGATATCCTTTGTATATGTATAGTGTTTACTGTGATATTTCTGCCAACTAGCCACTTTTTAGAAAGGGTGGAAAAAGCATAAGACTCTTGTTAAGGGTGGGGAAGGATTATGCGTTGGATCTAGAAAGCAGTGAGCTTGTGGGAGGTCAAATTATGAGGTAACATGAGAGTAAAGGAAAGAAAATAAGTGTAGTGTGAGAGAGAATAGAGTTAACCTCCACAGTAATAAAGTTCAGGAAACAGTGAAGTGAGCTAAGATCTGGGAGGGGTGCTGTATAGTACTTACAATTGTATGGAACAGCAACTATTTGCAATAGTAATGGAGCAACAATCATATGACAGAATCTGTGTGATCTGAATAACAAGAATAGGAAGTACAGGACCCAGAATAGTATGCTATTGGAATGCAAGTGAAGTGAAAGATGGAAAATTTAAAGTCCACTGTGAAAGAGAGAACTAGGGATACCAGTCAAACAATGCAATTTAACAAACCAAGTGAAGGAGAGTAAACAGAAAGAAAATACAAAAATACTTATAAAATAAAAAATAATAATAGTACAAATATACAATAACTTGCAAATTCT
Organism: Anoura caudifer; assembly: GCA_004027475.1. Classification (NCBI taxonomy): domain Eukaryota; kingdom Metazoa; phylum Chordata; class Mammalia; order Chiroptera; family Phyllostomidae; genus Anoura; species Anoura caudifer. The sequence goes on along the minus strand of PVKU01003387.1, from coordinate 96,790 downwards.
CTGGAGTAGAAAAGTGAAATTTGTCTCACTGTTTCAATTGTTGGGATGACCCCTCTTTGGGTCTGTTCTGGTGTTTTCATAGCTCCAGGTTTTATTGTCTCACTTTTTGGAATTCAAAAAAAAAAAAAAAGGAGGAAGAAGGAGGAAGAAAGGAATGGAAGGAAAAAGGAATAAAAAATAAAGAAGGAAAGAAAGGAGGAAGGAATTAAAAAATTAAAAACAAAGATGAAGCCCTCTTCTGGCTTTAATCCAGCCAAGCCAGTTCTACTGGTCCACCTGGCTGCAGCAGGCTGAGGAGGGATTGGTTTTGGTTTTCTCCCTCCCTAAGCCACACTTTTCACAGTTGCCCAGCCTCCAACCCAATTCCTCAGTTCTCTGCTGGGCCTCCAGTGCCCTTCTGTGCCCAGCCTACACCTTCCATCCACCAGTTGCACTGTCCTTGAGATACTCCAGTTAGGGGCAACTCACACACCACCTTCTCACTCTTTGCTGTCCTAGATGCTAGGGACTCTCAGAGTCCCTTCACATTAGTTCAGCACCCCCACTGAGTTAAGTTTTTCTGGGGATTGGTGACTCCCTGAGCCTTACTGCTCTCCTCTGTGTGGCCTTCTCTGCCTTCCTCTTAGAGAGCCAGTTGGCCCTGCAGGGCCCTAGGCTCATGGGCCAGGTGAGAGGTACCTCTGGGTGGTGGGGTTAGGCACACTCTCTCCTGGGACTGAGCACTGGGCCTTGCTGCTGGGGTGGGATGGCCAACTGCCAGGTGGCAGGATTGGATGGGCACAGTCCCTGGTGCTTGGAGTATGAGCTTGCAGACAGGTGGAGGTAGGGGGGCTAGAGGCAGGGGCGTCTGCTTTGGAAAATTCCCAAACAGCCTCTGAGTGCCTCTTTTTTTCACTTTTTCTTTTTGAAAAATTCCTCCTATTCAAGCCTGCTGCTCCAAAGGTCTGGTCTCTCACACAGCCCAACTCTTCAACCAGACTGGGGACTGAAAGAGTCAGGGTCTGTCACTGCCCAACTCTCCCCAGCCAGTGTCCACAATCTCAGTGGGTATACACCAACCCTGTGTGTTTACCATTGCATCCTTATTCACTCTCTGCAACTTCAAGCATCCAGGTCCATCCATGTGCTGCTGAAACCTTTTTTTGGCAGGGGAGGGAGCCATTGACCTGGTTCTCTCCCAAGAATCCTGTGGCAGATCCTGTGGGTGCTGGGTCTGGGGCTGCAGCCACCCTTGTCCCCAAGCTGGTCCCAGGGACCTTATCATCCTGAAGTACTCTCCTTACCATCTGACTTTTCGATGTCCTGTACAAGTTTTGGTCTCCAGTCTTCATATATGCTGGGATACCACTGGCTCTTAACTCTGTTCCTCAGAAGATTGCCTAGCTGTTTCACCAGTGTGCAGGGGGAAGTGGACTCTGCTCCCCCCATCTCACCGCCATCTTCCATCTCAACTTTGAAGGTTTATAAGCAAGCAATTGATCTATCTGATCAGATACATATGGAGCAAAAGGTAATTCTCCACATTATGACAGTTAAAACTACAGCAAAGATTTCTGCAATGCACTTTATGTATTCTTAAGAAAAACAAAATAAATTCAATAAAAATTACAAAATAAAAATTAAAAAATAAAGTTAAAATATTTGAAAGTCCAAGAAGCATAACATGTTGTATATAATATTTGATTTAGCTGATAATTATTTGTAATAGATTCAATTTAATAAATATAAAATTCAATCTTCTTTAAAATTAAAAACAAATGTTTAATAAAAGAACTTTGAGAAAGCAGCAAGAAATGTAATATTTCCTTTAAGTAGATGAGAGTAAAATAGAATGGGTTATTTTTCTTCTTTTAGCTTAAACACGTTTATTTAATTACATATCTATATTAACCTGCTAGTGTGTTAGTATAGTATAACATTTCTCATTCAAACTGAGAGTTGCCAGGCATGTGCTTTAACACTCTACAAAACAACTGTAGACCAATCCATTCAGGCAAATCCAGAGCCAGGCTACTGCTTTCATTGTGGCCCAAAGATTCCAACACCACAAATTGCTAAGCAATGGAGCAATCCAAGTTAAGACCTTGAAGGAAAACAAAAAGAGGAATGACAATTAAATCATGTTTCCAAAGAGCCTTTGAGTGGTAGGGAGACAGGAAACCTTATCCTTGAATACAGTTCACATACAACATATGGCACAGGAATTGTCCCAACAGCCTCTGTGATAGGAAATATTCTTGTATGTAATTGGACTATCTTCCTATTTGTAAACTCAAAGCTGTAACATTTTTGACTACTATATATAAACTTTTATTGACATTCAGCAACCTTTGAAAATAATTCCCTTCTCCCAATAAGGAATCTGTTATAAGGCAATCAGGTTATATAGCTATTTCCCATTCCACTGAAACACAGAATAATTATCCTCAATATATTGCACATATCTCGGGAGTTGGGTTCTGAATGAGTGACATTCTTACAATAAGTTGTGTTAACACTGCCTTATGAAGCTCACAGGTGAGAAAGGCACTATGCACACTTAAAAACACACTCTTCACCATATGTAAAGACCATAATTCACCTGGATCTAAATCAATTCCTTTCTTGACAAAATACAAACTACTAACCTAACTATATACCAAAGACACTAGTGGGAAAATTATATTTTTCCAATTTCTTTCTTAATTAGGGATCCTAAATAAATGCTTTTAACAAATTACCTTCAGGTTACAAAAAAAAAAAACAACAACTGAATGATTGATAATGAGGGTGCTGAATAGGTTAAGGTCCTTCCTGTGGTCCATACTGAAAGCATAATATTATATTAGATAATAAGCATTAACTCTCAGGTTTTTCATTTTCTATTTCAAATTAACGTGATCAAACTAGAATAGAATCTTTCCCCAAATAATAAGTAAAGAAACATGATAGAATAGGAAAGTACCAATTTAGGTACAAATTTTGCATCTCATTTTTTTATGTAAATCAAAATTTTATAAAAAAGATGCTCTATACAAGCTGTGCCAGTAGGTCTTGCCTCCCAAAACACTCACAGAGCAGTAATAAAAACCAAGCATGAACTCCAGGACATCTGCTATAGCATTGTTATCAAATATAATCATTTTGGCCACAAATCTATACTTCAACTTTTTGTTGAAATATTAGTTTCTCTGCAAAATCTCCAATCTGGCACACCAGGACTGACAGATGCTCTGATTTCACCTCAGCTTCAACTTAACACAGCTTCTCATTATACTAGCTACAACTCAGGAAACAATTCCTCTGTTTTGGAAGGAGGACAAAATGCCATCCGTCTCTGCATAGATATCAAAATGGATACTGCAGTATGAAGAGCCTCAGCTCTAAGTGTTAGAATTAGGAGGAGTTGTACCCCATCCATATCTTATTACAAAATTTACATATACACATATATGTGTACATAAATGTACATGTACACATTATATATACATATTAATATTACACATAATATTCAAGTTTTCCAATTATTTCATTATGTGAATATTTTTCAACCAAAAGGCATGTCTCACCTTCCCCAGCTCAATTTGTAACCCATGAATTTTACATCATCTGATACTAATTACTAGCTAGAAGGCAAGAGAGCTGTACTCCCCCAGCAAAAGGATTTCAAGGTCATTTGGCAACCTTACTGTAAAAATTGGGCTATATGCAGAGACAATGGGGAGAAGAAAAGGAGAAAAAGCCTTTATAGAAGTGAAAGGACAAGTGAATTTCAACTACAGTCTATACCTCTACAAGTCAGCAGGTGGGCAGAGAAGGAGGACAAAGAAGAGGAAGAAGAAAAGGATGATGACAAGGAAGATAGGACAGAAAAATAATAGAAGCTGACACCACAGCGAACCTGAAAATTGTGCCGATGGTTTTGTTAGCCCTGATGGAAGGAGTGTGGCTACGAAGATATCAGTAGTAACTGCCAAGTAGGCTTCTTCTCTGCAACAAAATGTGGAACTTAAGCTTTCTGTGCAACATTATGATTAACTCCGATTCCTATATTTCCATAGATTTGAAATAAAGAAATGGAAAAGAACTTTCAACCTAGAGAGGAATTTCATACTTCAAGGAATTTGAGGAGCTCTTTAAAACCAGTATTTTCTTCAGCAGAAGCACTGGAGATCAAGCAATTGTATCGAGCATCTTGAGATTTTGAGACTCTGACTTAGGGTATATTCAGTCTTTTACTCCAAAACCTCTTGACATTTAAAGTTGCCTGCTCAGGGTCAACAGTATCTTCCCATTAGCCAGCAATTGATAGGTACTTAAGTCCTCCCAGAGTCTATATGAGGGACTTATCATTTTCTTTTTTATTATAACTTTAATGCTTTTATTTTTATCTAACTCTACTTTTTTAATTAAAAATCTATGGTACATTTGCACAATATAATACTATGCAGCAGAAAGAAATAACAACTTCCTACCCTTCGTGACAGCATGGATAGATCTGGAGAGCGTTATGCTAAATGAAATAAACCAGGCAGTGAAAGACAAATACCATATGATCTCACCTATAAGTGGAACCAAATCAATAAAACAAAGAAGCTAGCAAACTATAACCAGAAACATTGAAATAAAGAATAAACTGACTGTAACCAGAGGGGAGAGCGTTAATGGAGGAAAATAGGGGAAGATCCATCAAGGAACAGGACTTTAACATTTTCAAACTAAGTCTTTGTCTGAACCCTTAACCCCAGACATCTGTCTAAAACATTGATGAGGATTAGAAATCACAATGAATGCATTTTTTTTACTCCAAAGTCAATCAGTTTGGATCTATTTATATAACCTTTAGTTTTTATTAACCTTTTATATTTTATTTGAAATGAGACTCTGAAAGACTTATTTGAAAGCTATCAGTCCATTTCCCACATGGGTGAGTTAACTTCTCTCAATCATATGTCACAACCACATGCTGTCCCCTCACCCCACTGAATCATCTGGCAAATGGTGCTGTTGGCCACAATGGGAACTAAGTAGAAAATGTGTCCTGATCAGTGCAAACTCAACTTCAGGGCCGTGGGGGAATGCTTAGAAGTCAGGAGGGCCATTTCAAATGGCACTGGGCAACCCATTCCATTTTATTGTCTTCTCTCCCATACTAACTTTCATTTACAAGTGTTGTTACAGCCTAAATTGTCTGCAGTTCCTGCATTTACCTGTGACTAACCTGTAATGATAAACTCCATTGGTTTGCAGTATTGCTAATCTATATTATTGTGATTAAAATAATATAAACCCTCTTAACAGAAAAGCTTGTCTCAATGCAGAGGAATATCTCAATGAAGAAAGTACCTGTGCAGAGCCAGAGGTCCAGCTCTGTGTTGAAGGTGCTTCAGAACCAAAGCTGACACTTGGACAGGAAGCCCCCTCAGTAAGCCAGGTCACACATGAAAGTCCTCAACTGCACCTTGTAACCATCCCTTACTGGGCTCCTGACACCTGTCTGCCCCCAACTTCTCTGAACTCTACTTGCCTCTTGGATTTTGGATTTCTGACTCTCCCCTAGTTCTTGGTGTCACCTAGCATTTGTTTTTATCATTCCCCTTGAAGGAAGCATCCTTGATACTCAGCATGCATCTGGCCAGACCCATTGTGCTAGGCACAAAATCAGGATAAACCTAGAAGAGCTTTGAATAAAGAGACAAAAGATGTGAGCTCCAAGTAACAAGAGCATTAGGTGAAGCAAATCCACTAACCTCTCTGAATACATGCTTTCTCCTTTTTCAGATGGAGATAATTACACTGATTCTGCACAGGGATAAAACAGTGCCTGGCACAGACTAGGCACTCAGTCAATGTTTATTAAATACTGAAAGATTAAAAACTTAGCATGTCATCCAAATATAAGATGATATTAAAGTGTTATTACCATAGCAAATGATTTTAAATGTCTCATACACACATCAATAGTTGCACCAAATCTCAAGTGACAGAGACTGTCAACTGATAGGCCTATATGTAAATATGGGTGAAATAATATTAGCTAATATTTACTGAGTGTATACTAGGTGTTAAGTCAATATTCTAAGCATATTAGATGGATTATTTCATGTAAACCTCACAAAATCCAAGTAAATGAAAAATATGACCTCAATTTTAATACAGAGGAAATTGAGGCTCTGAGAGGTTAAGTGACATACCTCAAGTCACCCACTAAAGGGATAAATAAGAGGCAGCACTGAGTAAAATATGCATCAGAAAATACAAATTAGCTAATCAAAACCAGACTTATGTTAGTGTCATAGAAACCAATAGCTGCACAGAAAACAGTAACCAACTGCACTTGAACTTCCTCAATACAAGATCTATATAAAACTAGAGTCACAGACAATAACTTTGATGACAAACATCTCTTTATTTTATAGTTGCTCCTTTTTGCTATCAGTCCACACTCAGATTTATTTAGGGGACCATTTTCTTTGTAACATACAATTTGCAGTACATCTGCAATATTGTACTTCCATTCTGTAATGCAACAGTGGGAAGGTAGAAGGAGCAGTCATCTTATAGTCAAAAAAGCAAGGTTCTAGTCCTAACTGGCACTAACTATACTTTGCTTTCTCATTGGTAAATTAAGGAGGTTGAAGCATATTCTGTATTAAGCTTCTGCAGAGGCTATGGTTGTAGGGTCTTAGAAAGTTGAAGTTAATGCTTATTCTGAGACTAAATTCACTGATGGTGGGGTTGGAGGGGAGGAGGGGAGACTCAACATACTGAAACATCAGAGAAAGCATTGCAAAATCCATAGAACTACAATCCAGAATAGTGCAGTGGCCAGTTTCAGCCTCAAACAACTTTCAGTAAAAATGCTTTAAATTTCTTATGCAATAATGGGATTTTGTTGATGATGAAGAAGAAGATGATGATGATAATGATCAATTGCCATCATTGACTGAGTACCTACAATAAGCTTAGTGTTTACCACACATATATTGTTTTCTTTTACCTCATAAGAACATTGCAAAGTAGTCATTATTATACCCACTTTGCAGTTCTACAAACTAAAAGTTGGAGAGAAGAAATGGCTTTCCAAGAGCACACATTAGTGAAGTGACAGAGCTGGTATTCTGACCACTGGGCTTTGAGCTCTATGACGGGAGATCACATAACCTTATTCACCATTGTGCATCCGGTACCTAGCCCAATACCTAGAATTTACTGAATGCCTAATTCAATTGGTGCCTATTGAATGGGGGAATAATTCTAAAATGTGTGCTCTTTCCACTCTCCATGCTGTCTCTTTCTAAAACCTGCTTCTAGCTCTTGTGCCAGATATTATGTTAGGCACTTTACATATGCTACCTCACATATTTCATTTAGTTAAACTTCAAGACAAATATAATTATTCCCACTTTAAAATTGAACAAACTGAAATTTGCAGAAGGTGAGTGAATGACCCAAACCTCCAAATAAAAATAGCTAGGCAGTAGAAGAATCTGGCTAGTTTCAAGTCCTGATCTTCTCATAAGATTTTAAAGTTATCTATAAATTATGAATTATTATTTAAGAAAAATGAAAGTAAACTTGTGGGACATTACTTTAAGTGATAAGGCTGTGTATTTTGAGTGCATTTTCAACTTTGCTGCAATCCTCCCACACTCATGTAAATGCAGACCTTCATGCCAAACCAAGTGGCCTCTAGGGTTTCTGGTTTAGTGTCATTTGAAACCCACACTTCAAACAACCACCCTGGTGTTACTCACTCATAGCACTACTGACTGTTAGACTCACCTTGTGAGAATTAAGAGATATTCAAGGACTTACTTGTTCTCCCAGTTTCTTCCATCAATTTCATATATTTCATATTAATATATAAGCAAACAAATTCATGCTGAAAGACATTTAATATAATAAATTCAAATGGATAACTTTTTGTGGTTTTCATTGGGTAAGAAATGAAGAATGATAAAATGTATCTTTCATTTTCTATATACTCCAATTTATTAAACTGACAATGTTGGTTATTTAGGATTGAGTGAATGCATAACTTTCACTGAAATGGTATGAAAAAAAAGCATTAGGAGTTTCAAAGGTTTCCATTGATTAGCTTATAGAAGAAAGTCCCAGACATCAACACCCTCCATAGAGGGCCCTTTGGTGTCTCTTGAACCATGCTACTTACATTAGCAAACAGTACTTATAGAAGTATATAGTGACAAACCATCACTGAGTCTGATCAGGGCACCTACATCTGAATTGAGGACACTTAGCTCAACCCAAGGATCATCCACACAGTATAAAATCTTTCCTCACACCATGGCTGGTACCATTGCCAAAAATATCATCTAGCTCTCTCACCTCAGGTCTTCTGTCCCCCATAATCACCATGCATTCTCCTCTATGATTCTTCACACTACCCCAAATGCCAAGACCATTCAAATCCTCCTCTTTTGCACATGCTATTAACCTTTAAGATGGGGGTCCTTTCTGCCCCCACCTTCTTGTTGGCAAAGCAACCACTTACACTTCCTTCATGACCTGGCTTGTGCTCTGGGGAATGTCTCCTGAGTTCAGCAGGAAAAGCGATTACTGTCCACCCCCACTCCAATGCCTGACTCACACACATCTTTTCACCACTCAGTTGACACATATATTACTTCCACTGAACTAAAAGCTACTCAAGATATCAAGATGACAGCCTTCCTCTGTGCATCTCCGGGATTCTGTGCCTAGGCTCTATGGGGTCTGGCGCCTGATAGATATTCTGTGAATGTTCAGTGAATGAATACATGTAGACTCTCCAGATATGGCTCATTTCTTTTTACTAGTCTTCAAAGCAGAAAATTCATAAAGGCATTTTGAAAGCATGTCTTCACAGCAGCTGCCTAGTTAGATCTGTAAGAAGGCCATGTTTTTGCTTCATTAAGGCATGTGTCTGACAACATGAATTTACCTTTAAAGTGGAGTGTCTCCATAGATCAATGGAACAGAATAGAGAGCCTAGAAATAAACTCAAGTGTCTATGGTCAATTAATATTTGACAAAGGGAACAGAAGCATAAAATGAAGTAAAAATAGCCTTTTCAACAAATGGTGTTGGGAGAGCTGGAAAGTTACATGCAAAAAAAAATGAAACTTGATCACCAATTTACACCACACACAAAAATAAACTGAAGATGAACAAAAGACTTAAATATAAGTCATGACACCATAAAAGTCCTTTAGGAGAGCATAGGAAGGAAAATCTCAGATATTCCACATAGCAATAATTTCACCAATATGTCCCCTAGAAAAGAAACATAAAGAAAAGAATAAACAAATGGGACTTTGTCAAAATAAAAAGCTTCTGCACAGCTAAAGAAAATATCAGCAAAATGAAAAAGGGACCAATGATACAGAAAATAAATTTGCCAATGATACCTCAGACAAGGGTTGATCTCCAAAATATATAAAGAACTCACACTACTCTGCGCCAGGAAGACAAACAATCCAATTAAAAAATGGACAAAGGTCTTGAATAGACACTTCTCCAAAGAGGACATACAGAGGGCCCAGAGACATATGAAAGGATACTTGGCATCACTAGTTACAGAGACATGCAAATTAAAACCACAATGAGATACCACTTCACACCTTTCAGAATGGCCATCATAAACAAATAAGCAAACAGTAAGTCCTGATGAGGTTATGGAGAAAATAGAACCTTAGTACATTGTTGGTAGGAATGCAAACTGGTTCAGCCACTGTGGAAAACAGTATGGAATTTCCTGATAAAACTAAAAATGGAACTGCCTTTTGTTCTGGCAATACCACTGCTGGGACTATATCCTATGAATCCTAAAACACCAATTCAAAAGAGCCTATGCACCCCAATGTTCATAGCAGTACAATTTACAATAGCCAATTGTTGGAAGCAACTTGAGTGCCCATCATTAAGTGAGTGAATCAGAAACTCAATGGAATACTACACAGCAGAAAGAAAGAAGGAGCTCCTACCCTTCATGACAGTATGGGTGGAACTAGAGAGCATTACACTAAGTGAAATAATCCATGCAGTGAAAGACAAATACCATATGATCTCACCTATAAGTGGAATCTAATCAACAACACAAATAAACAAGCAAAATATAACCAGAGACATTGAAATAAACAACAAACTGACAATAACCAGAGGGGCAGGGGAAGGGGGATAAGGGGGAAAGGGAATGATTGTCAAGGAACATGTATAAAGGATCCATGGTCAAAGCCAAAGGAGGGGTAGGATTGAAGATCAGTGTTGGGTGTAGGTGGGGTGGGGAAAAGTGGTGGCAGGAAAATGGAGACAACTGTACTTGAACAACAATAGTAAAAAATAAAAATAGATAAAGTGGAGTATCTCCATTTTGAATCACAAAATGAGATGGTCAGGAGGAGCAGAGAACTGCAAAGCAAACTGTGATGGAAAATGAGATGTGAGGGTCAATCTTTTAGGTTTGATCATATGCAATGCTCCATTTATTTCTTGTTATTTGCATTGTATTCTCAAGGATAGAGTTTGGCAAGTCTCTTGTCAAACTAGTCATTCATTTGGGTGTCACTCCTTCTTATTTTATTTATGCAATTATAGTACCTTAAATTTCTAAAAGACCTTGCTACCAATCTTCTATCCAAAGTAGATTAGAGTGGAAATAACAAGGTCTTTGGCACCATGTGTTAGGAAGAATTTTAAGACAACCCCCTGACACACAGTAACCCACGTCCCTGTGTTATTTTGCCCTCTTCAGTTTTGGTAGAACCTGTATCCTATTTCTAACCAATAGAATATGACAAAGGGGATGGGATATTAGTCCTATGATTGTTACATTATATGGCTAAGGTTAAGGAATTTTGAAGATGTAATTGAGGTCCCCAATTAGTTAACTTTTAGTTAACTAAAAAGGAGATAGTCCAGAATAGATATGACCTAGTCATGTGAGCCCTACAAAACAGGGTCTAGAAGACTTTCCTGGAAGTTAGAGATTTGAAGGAGCAGAGACTGCCCTTATTCATTGATGGCTTTACAAAAGCAAGCTGAAGTGAATTCTACAGCTGCAAGAAATCAATCCTGCCATAATGAGAGAGATCTTTGGAGTGGATATCTCCACTCCAGAGAGATCTTTGGAGTGGAGAGATCTTTTCCTGCTTGAGCCTCTCTATGAGAATGCAACCTAGTTGATACCTTGATAATAGCCATATGAGACCTTGAGCAGACGACCCAGAAAAGCCATGCCTGGTCATCTGAGCTACAGAAACTGTGACATAATAAATACATGTTTTGAATTGTTAAGTTTGTGGTGATGTGCTATACATGTGTATCACTTAGTTTCCTTGTCTATACAATGAAGATTATGTCATTAATCTTACAGGGTCATCATAAGAAGCAATAAATTAATATATGGCATGTATGTTGGCATATGTGATGTATGTTTTTAGACACTCTACTTATTACTCAAAGGTAAAATATTAATAAACATGTATTTTTGAGTCCAAGTCAATGCCATTGTTTTAGTTGCTGGGCTTTCAGAAACAATCAAGCTATTATGGAATTCACACAGTAGTGATGGGGAGACAGATAGTGAACATCTTAATATGTAAATTAACAATAATATATGACAAAAGTAAGGCAGGATGATGTGGTAGAGAATGACTGGAAGACACATCCAATTAAGTGGCCAGAGAATTCTCTAAAGAAGTGACACCTGACCAGAAATCTGAATGACACCAAGGAATCAGTTGCATGAAGATCAAGGGGCAGGGTTCTTCAGGAAAAAAAAAAAAAAACAGCAGGTTCCAAGTTTTCAAGAGGGGAAGGGTTTGGTGTTTTTATGCAACAGAAAGAAGCCTGTTGAAGTTGCAGTAGAGTGAGAAAAATGTTCAGATAGGGTGGAGAGGTAGGCAAGGGCCAGATTATACAGAGGTTCATAGGCCACTGTTAAGAATTTCCTTATATATAATTTCCCACTGGAATGTTTTGGTCCAGGTGAATAGCATTTTCTGACTTATAGTGTTACAAGATCACTTCACTGCTGTATGGTGCTTGGATTGCAGGTAGCATTCGATTAAAATAGACAAGACAGTATGATTGCTGTAGTCCAAGCAAAAGAGGACTGTGACTTGGGCTTGGGGAGGAGGAGAGAAATGCAGATGAACATTCAGTTCAATAAATATTTTATTCATTAAATACATTGAATACATTTTATTCATTAAACAAAAACACTACAGTCAAGAGAATCCACAAAACCTAGAACATTGTGTAAAATCTATGATATATGAGTGTGAAAGGTTCCAGAAGGAAAGGTGTTAAAGCCCAAGATGCTCAGAGAAAGGCATAGAGGGAGGGTATGGAATGAAGGAGAGAAGAGCCAAGGTCAAGACCAAATGGAGAATGGGCAAAGAAAAGGCATAGGTAATAACTGGATATCTAAAATCTTCAAAGATTTTCCACAATTTCAAGATATGGCTTATAGCTGGGTTAGCTGAGCTTGAAGGGCCAAGGTCAAAACAAAAGAGGTGCATATATATGCATATACACACATACATATACATCATATACATATACATATACATATACATATACATATACATATACATAAAGTACATGTTAAAAACCTAATTTAACATGCTTATTCATAATTCACCTTGAACTTCATTAATTAAAACAAAAATATTAAGGGCCAAATGCAAATTGACAAACATGAAAATCTCAGAGAGTTTTAGTAAACTGAAATGTCATTAAATACAGTTTTATATGTGTCTGAACTGTTTCCACTTGCCAACATGCTCCATTAATTGCAGATATTATTGTAACCTTATACCCAGTCAGTAATTGCACTTCTAACTTAAGAGCAAAAAATGGAAAGATGTCAATCAGCTGTGACTTAAACATCTTAGTAATATATCTGACACATCCAGCAGGTGAACAAAGAAAGGTCTTTGATAGCATGGAGTGCTAAACAAATGCACTGTAATAGAGATAGTTGTCTCCTCTAGAGGGCCAGGAACTTAAATAGTAGGGCAATGACCAAGGATTTGACATATTGTGTTCAATAACAAAGGCTCCCAAACACATCAAGCTTCCTGTTATTATTACTTTACAATGAACTTTCCATCATTTGGAATACACTGATAGTCAATTGACAAACATCTTATGTTCATGGTCCATGAAGACAGTTTTCTCAGTCCTAAGACAGGTTTGGTTAAGCTGTGCTATAAATACTAGAAAAAAAGCTACTGAATGCAGAAGTGATTTCAATTTCACTCTAGGACTTTATCAGGTTGTATTTATCTGTTTGTAATTCTTTCTCAGGAAGTCACTGCATTTAAATATGATCTTTTCTCAGTTCCCACATCAACCCTCCTCCCATCCAATACCAATCTAATACCATATTGATTTCTTTTTCATAGTTAAGATGAGCACATCCTAGGTTACAAAGAAAATCCCACTAAATAAAAAGCTTCTGCATGGCTAAAGAAAACAGTATTAAAATAAAAAGAGAACCAACTATATGGGAAAACATATTTGCCAATGATACCTCAGATAAGGGTTTAATCTCCAAAATATATAAAGAACTTACATGACTCCACTCTAAGAAGATAAGCAGCCCAATTAAAAAGTGGGCAAAAGACTTGAACAGACAGTTCTCCAAGGAGGACATACAGAAGATCCAGAAACACATGAAAAGATGCTCGATATCGCTAGCTATCAGACAGATGCAAATTAAAACCACAATGAGATACCACCTCACACCAGTCAGAATGGCCATCATAAACAAAGCAACAAACAACAAGTGTTGGAGAGGTTGTGGAGAAAAGGGGACTCTAGTACACTGTTGGTGGGACTGCAGACTGGTACAACCACTATGGAAAGCAGTATAGAATTTTCTAAGAAAACTAAAAATGGACCTACCTTTTGACCCAACAATTCCACTACTAGGATTATATCCTAGAAACCCTGAAACACCAATCCAAAAGAACCTATGCACCCCAATGTTCATAGCAGCACAATTTACAATAGCCAAATGTTGGAAGCAACCTAGGTGCCCATCAGTAAATGAATGGATGAAGAAACTATGGTACATTTACACAATGGATTTCTATGCAGCAGAAAGAAAGAAGGAGCTCCTGCCCTTCACGACAGCATCGATGGAACTGGAGAGCATTACGCTAAGCGAAATAAGCCTGGAAGTGAAAGACAAATACCATATGATCTCACCTTTAACAGGAACCTAATAAAAACAAACAAACAAGCATAATATAACCAAAGACACTGAAATTGAGAACAAGAGAGAGGGATAGGAATATCCAGGGAAAAGGGGAAGGGATTAGAGCAACAAGTATGAAAGACACATGGACAAAAGCTAGGGGGGCTGGAAATGGGAGGGAGCTGGGGAGGGCTGGGGTGGTGGGCTGGGATGGGAGTAGAAGACAGAAAACTGTATAAGAACAACAATTAAAATAAAATTAAAAAAATAATTCAAAATCCACAGCCATCTATTGGCACATAAGAAACAATCACTCTGCTGTTTGTTACTCATTGCAAAGGTTTATTGGCTATTGAAGAGGATTTAGTGGGTACCATCTAAGCTTAGAAATATGAATTAAATTATCCAAGGCCAGTTAAGTGAATTTCCACTTATGTCTGGTTTTAATTTGGATGTTATAAGTCACTTCTGGTGAGTACTTTTTGGTCTAATATGAACATTTAATTATCAAAGAAATTAGATTACTAACTACTCTGCTAAAGTTTAAAGATATGCACAGGCAGCATTTATAAGGGTAAATACAAGCACTTATACTTGTGTAAGATATAAAATTGTTTACTTCTCTATCTCTTTCTCTAGGCTGTGAACAAATGGGTAGAAACTGTCAATCATCTCAGTGGCTATTGTGCCTAATACAGTGTGTGAAAAATACTAAGTTCAAAACTAATGTTGACTATAAGTTCAGGATCAGTGTCTTAAAGTCCTCATATCTAACAGTAGAAATTGAGCACACATACAAATTACAATTAAAAAAGGCAATACAAGCTGATAAAAGTGTCTTATGCATAGAAAAAATTAAATGCAATAAAATACATGAATGAGGCTTACTTTAGGATGTGGTCATATGCAAAGAAAGTCATGGAGAAAATAGAATTGGGCCAAATTTCTAAAGATGAGTAAATACTGTTGGAAAAGGCATTCTAAACACTTGGGAATGTCAGAAGCAACAGCAGGAGGGTAGGAAAATCTAGTGTATATTCATGAAATAACAAATACTTGAGATCCAATTATATGTAGTGCTAGGCATGGGGAAAAGAACAGGCTACAAAGATGTCTTGAGGACAGATTTTAAAGGTCCCACATACCAGGTTAAGGCATTTGGACATTATTCGGTAGTCAATCTGGTAGCATTTAACTCAAAAACCACTAAAGATTTGTGAGTAGAAGATTGACATTAATTAACTCAATAAACTACTTGAGAGAGATATCAGCAGAATTTAAAGTTATATCCAGAAGGTGTCACAGGATGGTAATGTAGTAGGAGGATTTATTACATACCTTCTCCCAGAACCCAATTGGAAATAAAACTAAAGAGAGGACTAGACACATGAAATAAACTGCAGACTATCTGAAAAAGAGACTTTTAACCAAGGACAGGAAAAAAAACATGACCCATAGAAAGGGTGAGATCATTAAAGGGGCCAACCCATTCACAAGATGATGTGGCTGTGGAAGCCTCTCTTGGAAAGGAGAGAAGGCAGGGATCACAAACCAGACTCCAAAACACAGAGCACTAGTGCCAGAATCAGAAGACGATGTAGCATCCAGTGTGAAAGGTCATGTGGTTTGTCTCTGCTATGAAGAGATGAGACCCAATAGAAACAAACCCTTTATTTTTTTTTCTTTCTTAATTCCTAAAGGGTACAAAGCACAGGTGTTGTGTTTGCAACCACTCACCTTGGTTCTCAGTGAAGGGAGGGTGGAGTGAACTGCAGTCAAGTGAGGAGAGTCTAGAGTGGGAGGCACTGCAGAGAGATGTGAGGGAGCAGCCATGGGGTTCTCTGTGCTAGAATATACATGGGTTCCACAGCAGCCATAATTCTTGAGAAGAGTAAGCCCCTCTTAGGGGAAAAGCAATTACCTTACCCTGTGGGATACCACTCCCACCAACTTCTAGAATCCCACTCACCCCACCCTGCATCATTTTTTCTTTTTTTTTAATATTTAGTTCTGAGTTTTGTCTTGTTTTGTCTGTTTTTTTTTTCTTTTCTCTCATCCTGAATCTTAACCCCTGCTGAGGTGACAGCAACAGATGCAGACTCAGTGGGTGTCACAGATGGGCTGTAGTGTGCAGCCATTCCATACACTTTCCAGGGAAACAGACTTGTGCTTACCCTGCACAAGAGGATCACCTCTGGATCCACCTGTACCAGTCTCTCCCTGCTAGCCTGCTCTGATTCTTAGAGTAGTTGCAGACGCAACTGTTTATGAGAGGGTTTCTGGTGGAATCAGCAGGTGGGGCTCCTGCAGGATTCTCCCTTTGGATATGGCTTTGATGTTGTCTCAGGCCGGGGTAAGCCAATGTCAGGTGCTGACCATTTACAATCCTTAGCAACCTGTTTGAAACTACAAGCAATCCAGTTTGTGGCTGATTTTTCCAGGATTGACTGTGCCCAGGTTGGGGCAAGCTGCTCTGCAAATCTGGGTTTTATTAACATTGGGGTAGGTCAGCAAATGACCCACGTCACTGCAAGATCTGCCTATGCCTGCCAGTCTGCCTGCCAGTCTGCTGTCAGTTTTAGACTAGTCGCAGACCTGTTTCTTAGAAGGTTTCTAGTGGAATCAGGGGGTGGGTTGGAATTCCTGGATCTCCCATGGCAGGTGACTTTCAGACTCCAGGGACGATGGTGAGTATGTTCCCCTGCCCCTGCACTACTAGTATGAGTCTGTCTGGGATTGTTTCCCTGTACTTGGGAGGGCAGGCCCCTAGTAGGCTACTGGGTGGAGTCTCCAGAGCCTAGATTTCGAGTCTGCAGGAAACCTGGTGGTTTCCAGAGGTGACTTGGGATATTTGTTGACACACCCCTAGGCCCGGTGCTTTATAGAGCAGCTGGGCCATTCCTGAGTGCAGTCAAACCTAGAGGAATCAGCCACAAACTGTGAACCATTTGTAGCTTCAAATAGGCTACCAAGGGCTAGATATGCACAGCACCTGACACTGGCTTACACCAGCCTCAGACTACATCAGAAACTACCCAAAGGGAGAACCCAGCATAAGTACTAAACCCAGCTGAGATGAATTCTGCTTGGTTTTCTCATTTTTCTGTTACTTTTTATTATTTCTTTTAAATATTTTTATTGCTCTATTTTTTCTTTATGTCTCTTATTTTACTCCTACATTGGATTATTCCATTGTTCCCTTCATCTTTTCTTTTCTTAATTTTATAATTCTTTCTCTTTCCTTTTCTCTTCTTCTAGTTTTCCTCTTTCAGTTTATTATTTGTATTACAGTCTCCTTTCCCTTTCCCCTTCCTTAATCACATTGCTGCCTTTTGGTGTTATCTTATTCTTTTTTCTTTTTTAGATTTTATTCTATTCATTTATTTTTAGAGGGGGGGGAAGGAGACTGGGAGAGATACATCAATGTGTGGTTGCTTCTCACACACCCCCTACTAGGGTCCAGGCCCACAACCCAGGCACATGCCCTCACTGGGAATTGAACTGGCAACCCTTTGGTTCGCAGGCCCATGCTCAATCCACTGAGCTACACCAGCCAGGGCTCTTATTCTTTTTCTTTTATTTTCTCCTTTCTCTAATATTCCAAGTCACTTCCCACTTTTACTATTCTCTAATCCTGTGTTGTTATATTGCTGTTGTTGTTGGGAGGTGATTTTTGCTTGTTTTGATTTCATTTTTTTGTGTTTTTCTTTGTTCTGCCAGGACCTGTACAAAAACATACAAGATATGGTGGGGGTTGAACATTTCACTCAACAAGCCAGAGGAGAGACCCCACTATGGGGGACCATTCCACAGAGCATCAGAATGTAGCACAGACCCCACTTGGAAAGGCCAGTGGGGAGTGAGGTCTGGCACACAGGACCACACCCATGGATAGGTTCTCATGTGGGGAATCAGGCCTGCATTGTACCCAGGCTGCTATGAGGCTTGCTTTTACTAAAGCTCCCTCACCCTGGATTGAGGCAGCAAATGTTTACTGCATGTCTCTAAAGTAACATCCTAAAGTCTGTGCTAAACCTCTCAATTATGTAGTGTAACCAGTTCAGTCACTTTTCTCCTTGGTGTGCAACATCCTTCCCTTTGAAGTAATTAGCAGCATTCTTTCCTTTGCTATCTGTAAAAGATAATCACCTACAGTGAACCTGCGCATAGTACATGAGGACCATCCTCAACGTAATATACCCAGAAAAGCAATAAAAGTCTGTCCAGGCAGGGGTCAGGGCCCTTTCTCTCTCTCTCTCTCTTAGAGAGTGGCCATGCCTTCCCTTTTTCTTCATAGGAGTTCTGTAGTACATGTGAATTTGTTCTTTGTAGCCACAACACACAGACCCTGCAGGGCAGGATCCACATCATCTGGTGCCCAGGAACAGGGACCCAGGGCTACAAGGCGAAGTTTTGGTCAACACACCCACTTGGTTGGACTGTGCACATCAGCTCAGGTAAGGACAGATGACACTGAGTGCTTTTCAGGAAGGTCATAGGGTATGTTGGATTTCAGAGAAAAAGGGATTTCTTCCAAGGTTGCCCTCCCGCGACCACTTTACATCTGTACCCTCTTTACGAAGCAGGAGCCTGGCTCTATCTCCCAAGCATCTGCTGCAATCTCATGGGCATGGGTCCAGCAATTAAGAGCCACAAAGGGTGCTCACAGATAGAAGACTCCCATAAGAGGATTATCTGGTATGTGGACCAGGACAGAACACTAGGTTTTTCACCAGTCGCAAGCAAAAGTCCATGCAATGATAGGCACACTGTAAAAACACTCACAAGTCCATCACCACAGCACAACCCCCAAGTAGGTCTAGGCTTGGGAGAAAGAGCAAAGACTTTCCCTTTAATCAGCTTCAAAAACGGCAACTAGTTACAGGGCTATTTTACAAGCATCTCAGCAAATTCTTTCTTTCAAGCTGCCTCTTGCGACCCTTTTGATTTTGCCTTTTCCCTCTGTCCACCTGCATAAGGAAAAGCGGATAGTGAACGAGTGTTTCTGTTTCAACTGGACACCAAAGATCACTTTCCAGAAGAATTTAGTGTTACTCACAGGTTTGATATGAGTGCTTTTGGCATTTATCGAGCTCTAAAGACAAAAGGCACTTCCTCCCCTTGGCGATAAATCTGGTGTTCCCACGTGAGTTGCAGACGCGTGAGGGTGTCTGAGATCAATTCCTTAGACATGCAGGGTCCTTATAAGGACCTCCAACACCACTTAATCTATCTTCTGGCTCGTCTGGGAAGCACCATATAAAGGTTGGTAACCTAGTGCTTCAAGCCCCACCTCACAGCCCTAAATGCTTGGGGAGGACCTGGAACTGATAAGCATAAGCAGGGTTAGAGTACTCAGAAATCTGGTACCCCTCTCTCTGATGGTCTTTCAGCAACAGTGCATTTCAACCCACTACATTCTCCTCATTAGCAAGAAGTAGGATTTAAAGGTGCAGATGGAAAGAAAGCAAAACTGAAACTGGTTTTCTAATCACCATGCTTGCAGAGGGAGGAATTTCAGAAAAGGTTGTTTTATTTGTTAAAACATTTTCTTTAAAGGTTTCTACAAATCCTCTTCCATGGGGAACGGGCTCTCTAAGGAACAGGAGCAATGTTTCTGGCTAATTCAGCAGCTTTTTAAGGCTGCTGGATGTCTCCCAAATAAGGGATATTTAGATTTGGAAAAAAAAAAAAAAAAGCAGAGAAGTTCTCATAGTCAGGAAAGCTTAGAAAAAGAGAAGGGACCGATGCGCAACAGCTAGGCCCTTCCCATGGTTCTCCCCAGCTACAGCAAGCATCACGGCCCCACCCAGTGAGTTCAGCTGGGGCACGGGTGTGTGCATACTCGCAGCATGGCTGCAGCACCAGCATGTGCACACTTGCAGTGTGTCAGACCTGGTCTTTCTGCCAATGAGGGGCAGCGGCAGAGGGGGAATTTGTTTCTTTTGCCTCTCCTCCCTGTGAGCAACAAACATTTCCCCATGCCCAGTGTCGGGTGCAGTTCTGATGCACAAGCATAGTCATGACCAGCTGGGACTGCACCCAGGGCCACGATTCTGCACAGCGCCTCACCTTGGTGGGTGCCTAGCAGCAGGCACAAAACTGGAGCAAACAAAACATCTGAAGGGGAGTTCCAGCCAGGTCTCCCTGAACTATCCATTTCTTAATATACTCCTTAAGTCAAAATGTTTGGCAATCTAATCAGGCTTAAGTTAAAAAAAAACCTTATTATTCTTATTTTGGAATGTGATGCGGATTATGTATGTTGTAGAAGGTTCAAGAGAGTCATAGACAGTCTGTAAGGAAGGAGTGAAGAAAGTAGAAATGGAAAGGAAATAAGAAGAATAGTAAGCAACTAAGTCTTTGAAACACTGCAAATTCTAGACCTAGGAACTACCAGGTCCTGAGAACAATAAGGTAATTAACTTACTGCTCAAACTCATTGCAGCATGTAGAAACAGCAGGGGGTCTGTCTTTCCAAGCAGACACTAACTCAGGTGCTCTATAGGCCCCTCCCCTCACTGGGGAATCAGCAAAGAATGTTAGAGCTTGAGGCTTTCAGCCACTGAGGCCATTGACAAGAAATCAAGATTAATAATGGCCTGGGATATATTGAACAAACCACTCAGGATTTCTTAGAAAAATGGGGAATTTGGCATAAAATGGGTATCACCTATAATCCTACAGTTTAGGCAATTGTTGAAAGAACTCACCAAACCTTTAAAACATTTGAACAAACAAAAAAAAGGGGGGAGCCAGGAAACATCCCCCAGGAATTTAAACATGCTGGCAATATATATGTACAATTTTTTGAATTGTGATGATAATTTAAAGTCACCCATAGACAAACACCTTGTACAAAACAGGCCCGCAGCACCATACCCCTTGGTCTTATACAAAGACATGTTAGGGGAAAGAAAATGGGAAGGCCCAGTTGCACTATTAACTTGGGGAAGAGGGTATGCTTCCATTTTCTTTCCAGAAGGATCTTTGTGGCCATTGATGGAGAGGGTGAAGCCATATCAGAAAAGTCTTCCCTGGCAGCGACCCAACTCCACCACTTTGGACTGTCTTGATCCAGAATTCAAGCTGTACATCAACCCCCCTGAAGTGAAATTCCAGCCAGTACTCCTAGAGCAATATTCAACATCAACTAAGAGGGACTTCTTCTACCAATTTTAAAGGACAAATTGACAAATTGCAACTAGAATTACATCAGCAGCTGTAGGACATTCAACGCTTAACCAAGAAAGAGGTTTTTCAAACCTTCCATGATAGTGTCAGTGGCTAAATCTAAAAAAAACTAGTTTGATGAACTTAACCACAGTGTGGGTCTTTGGAGCCACCACTTGCTACTGGTTATAATAATATGCTGTGTAATTCGACACATTTGCAAATTATTTTCCCAGGGTTGTGTGAGAGACCAGCAAGTAGCAAGCTTTATGGAATCTGTAGCAGTCCTAACTAAAAACAAAGAGGGAAATATAAGGGACCATTCCACATGGCATGGCAATGTAGCTAAGCCCCCACTTGGAAAGGACAGTGGGGGGCGAGTTCTGGCACACAGCCACACCCATGGATAGGTTCTCCTGTGGGGAATCAGGCCTGCATTGTACCCAGGCTGCTATGAGGCTTGCTTCTGCTAAAACGCCCTCACCCTGGATTGAGGCAGCAAATGTTTACTGCATGTCTCTAAAGTAACATCCTAAAGTCTGTGCTAAACCTCTCAATTATGGAGTGTAACAAGTTCAACCACTTTTCCCCTTGGTCTGAGACATCCTTCCCTTTGAAGTAATTAGCAGCATTCTTTCCTTTGCTATCTGTAAAAGGTAATCACCTACAGTGAACCTGTGCATAGTACATGAGGACCATCCTCAATGTAATATACCCAGAAAAGCAATAAAAGTCTGTCCAGGCAGGGGTCAGGGCCCTTTCTCTCTCTCTCTTAGAGAGTGGCCATGCTGTCCCTTTCTCTCCATAGGAGTTCTGTAGTACATGTGAATTTTTTCATTGCAGCCACAACACATGGACCCTGCTAGCCAGGGTCTGTATTATCCCACAAACAAACAAGCCAACATTCAGGATCTAAATACAACAGCAGAATCCACATAAAGCACACAAAGGGCATTTCTAAAGCATCTACATCAGGAGATAAAGGAGTCTACACCACTGGGTCCCACAGGACTCTTACCACATAAGCCCACCCTATAAGACAGAGAGTCAAATCACATCTATCTAATACATAGAAAAAACAAACAAACAAAAAGTAACAGCTAAAATGTGGAGAAAAGGAATAACATCCAAACAACAACAACAACAACAACAACAAAGAGGTATCCCCAGAGAAAGAAGTATATGAAATTGAGGAAAGTAAACTATCAGACTTAGAATCCAGAATAATGGTTATAAGGATGCTTAAGTAACTTAAAGAGAAATACAGCAGCATGAAAAAGGACATAGAAATTATTAATATGAACCAGTTGCAAATGAAGAATACAATGAAATGAAGAATATATTAAAAGGAACTAAAAGCAGACTAGATAAAGCAGAGGACTGACACAGCTATTTGGAAGACAAGGTGGGAAAAACACCCAGTCAGAGCAACAAAATAAAAAAGTACTTAGAGAGAATGAGGATTGTTGAAGAGAGCTTTGGGACAACATGAAAGAAAATAACATTCACATCATAGGCATAGCAGAAGAAGAAAAGGAGGAAGAGATAGAAAACCTGCTTGAGACTGGTATATCCACTATGGAAAACAGTATGGAATTTCCTCAGAGAACTAAAAATGGAATTGCCTTTTGACCCAGAAATTCCACTGCTAGGATTGTTTCCTATGAACACAGAAACACCAGTCCCAAAGAAACTATGCACCTCAATGTTCATAGCAGCACAATTTACAATAGCAAAGTTCTGGAAGCAACCTAACTGCCCATCACTAAATGAGAGGATCAAAAAATTATGGTACATTTACACAATGGAATACTACTCAGCAGAAAGAAAGAAGGAGCTCCTACCCTTTGCAACAACATGGATGGTACTGGAGAGCATTATGCTAAGTGAAATAAGCCAGGTCATGAGGACAAATATCATATGATCTCAGCTTTAGGTGAAACCTAATCAACAAAACAAACAAGCAAGCAAAATATAACCAGAGACATTGAAATTAAAAACAAACAGACAGTATCAAGAGGGGAGTTGGTAGGGGATAATGAGGGGAAAAGTGGGAAAGGTTTTCTAGGAACAACTATAAAGGACACATGGACAAAACCAAGGGAGTGTAGAATCAGTGGAATGAGGTGGTGAAGCCTGGGGTGGGGAGGGGAGGCAGAAAACTGTACTTGAACAACAATAAATCAAAAAAAAAGAAAACCTGTTTGAAAACATAATAACAGAAAACTTTCCAAATTTGGAGAGGGAGAAATTCACACAGGTTCAAGAAGCACAGAGTCCCAACCAAGGTAAAACCAAAAAGGGCCACACCAAGTCACATCACAATTAAAATATTGAAGTTTGAAGACAAAGAGATAATCTTAAAGGCAGCAAGAGAGAGAAAGGTAGTTACCTAAAATGTAATAAATAAAGCTGTCAGTTAATTTCTGAACAGAAATACTATAGGCAGAAAGGACTGGCATAAAATACTCTAAGAAGTGAAAAGCAAGGACCTATAACCAAAACTACCCTATCAAGCAAGGCTCTCATTTAAAATAGAAGGTAAAATAAAAATTTCCCATACCCCTCCCCGAAAAGAAGGTTAAAGAAGTAAAATTCCACCAAACTATCATTGCAAGAGATGCTAAAATGACTGTTTTAAGGAGAATAAGAAGAAATATATAGAGAGAGGAACACAGGTAAAAAAGAAAAAAAATCACAATGAATAAGTACCTACAAACAATAACCTTCAATATAAATGGATTAAAGGCTTCACTCGAGAGACATAGGGTAGCTGAAAGGATAAGAAAACATGGCCCACACATATTCAGCCTACAAGAGACACACACCAGAACAAAATATTCACATAGCTTGAAAGTGAAGGAATAAAAAAAAATATTCCATGCAAATGGAAGTGAAAGGAAAGCTGGGGTGTCAATACTTGTATCAGACAAAATAGAGTTCAATACAAAGACCATAGTAAGAGAAAAACAAGGTCACTAAATAATACTACAAGGATCAATCCAACATGAGGATATAGTCCATGTATATTTTTTTGTTTTTTGTTTTAACGAGGCTAGCATTATCTTCTTTCCTTTTTTTTTCTTTTTACAAAGCCAGCAACATCCTAATTCCAAAATGAGATAAAGACACAACAAAGAAAGAAAACTACAGGCCAATATCACTGATGAACATAGATGCAAAAATACTCAACAAAATATTGGCAAACTGCATCCAACAATACATTAAAAAGATCATACACCATGATCAAGTAAGATTCATTCCAGACATGCAAGGATGGTACAATATTTCCTAATCAGTAAACACGATACATCATGTAAACCAAAGGAAAAACAAAAATCACATGATCATATATAGAGATACAGAAAAACATTTGACAGGGTACAGCAAAGATTTATGATAAAAACACTCAGCAAAGTGGGAATATAGGGAAAATACCTCAACATGATAAAGGCCATATATGAGAAACATGCAGCCAAAATCATATTCAATGGGAAAATACTAAAAGCTTTCCCACTAATACCAGGAACAAGACAAGGATGTCTGCTTTTTACCACTTCTACTCAGTGTAGTGTTGGAAGTGCTAGCCATAGCAATCAGAGAAGAAAAAGAAATAAAAGGCATCCAAATTGGAAAGGAGAAATTAAAACTGTCACTGTGTGCAGATGATATGATATTGTATATAGAAAACCCTATAGGCCCCACAAAAATACTATTCAATCTATTAAGTGAATTTGGCAAAACAGCAGGATACAATGATAATATTGAGAAAGATAAGGCATTTTTATACACCAACAACAAAATATCAGAATCTGAAATAGGGGGAAAAATCATAACACTGAAGCAAGAAAGACAGGAAGACACAAATACATAGAAGCATATACTGTGTTCATGGATTGGAATAATTAACATCATCAAAATATCCATATTACCCAAAACAGTTTAGAGTTTCAACGCAATCCCTATTAAAATACCAATGACATATTAGACAGATATAGAACAAGCATTTCACAAATTTATATGGAACCATAAATGACTCCAAATAGCCTCAGCAATTTTAAGAAAGAAGAACAAGGTTGCCAGGACCACGGTAGGTGATATCAAGCTGTATTACAAGGATACCATAATCAAAACACTGTGGTACTGGCAAAACAACAGACACATGCACCAATGGAACAGAATAGTGAGCCCAGCAATAAACCCAAGTCTTTACGGTCAATTAATATTCTACAAGGAGGCAGAAGCATAAAATTGAGTAAAAATAGCTTCTTCAGCAAATGGTGTTGGGAGATCTAGACAGATACATGCAAAAGAAAAAAGAAAAAAAAAGAAACTCAACTATAAACTTACACCACACACAAAAATAAATTGAAGATGGAAACATACTTGAATATAAGCCATGATACCACAAAAGTCCCAGAAGAGAACACAGGCAGGAATATCTCAGATATTCCATGCAGCAATATTTTCACTGATTATCCCCTAGAACAAGCGACATGGAGGAAAGAATAAACAGATGAGATTGCCACAAAAATCAAAAGCTTCTGCACAGCTAAAGAAAACAGCAGTAAAATGAAAACAGGACCAACAGCATGGTAAAATATATTTGCCAATGATACCTCAGACAATGGGTTGATCTTCAAAATACATAAAAACTTGAGTTCTGGTCAAGATGGAGCCCTAGAAAGAAATACTTCGCTTCCTCACACAACCAAAATAAGGGTAACAACCAGAAGTGACAGTAAATCAAACTACCTGGAACTTTTACAACCCAGGAAGAAAAGAAACATTCACCCAAAAGAGTAGGAGGGGAGGATATGAGAGAAGGGCAACCAAGCAGAGAGTACTCATGACTAGGCAGCAGATAGCACCTGTGAGAAGGGGCTGGCAACCAGGATGTTTGGCAAGGTGGCAGACCAGGCGGGCAAGGTGGGGCTGGCTGAATGAGAAAATAAATACTCAAACCTAGCTGTAAAATACTGAGTGTGGTGCCACAGCAAGAAAAACTCACATTCTCAGAAGAGAGTTTGTTGTAAACTGGGGCTAGAGTGGAGCAATCCAACTGCATTGTTCCCTTTCTGACCCATCCCCCACAGGCAGCACCATAATTCAGCAAAGAGGGTTGCCCCACCCCTGCAAATACCTAAGGCTCCTCTCCCTTACAATATAATATGTGTGTTGAGACAAGGAAATATGGCCTGAATGAAACAGCAGATCGAACTCCACAAAAAGAGCTAAGCAACCAGCAGACAGCCAACCTATTTGATGCAGAGCTCAAAACACTGGTAATCAGGACACTCACAAGAAGTGACTGAGCTTGATTGCAAAGTGAAGGAACAAGTGAAAGTTACCCAAAGTGAAATAAAGCAAAATATACAGGGAAACAACAGCGAAGGGAAGGAAATCGGGGTTAAAATCAACAACTTCAAACAAAAGGAAGAAGTAAACAGGCAACCGGAAGAGAATGAAGAAACAAGAATTCAAAAAAATGAGCAGAGGCTGAGGAACCTCTGGGACAATGAGAAACTTGCCAATATCCAAATCCTAGGGGTACCAGAAGGAGAACAGGAGCAAGAAGTTGAAAACTTATTTGAACAAATAATGAAGGAAAACTTCCCCAATCTGGTGAAGGTAATAGACTTCCAGGAAATCCAGGATTCCAGAGAGTCCCAAAGAAGTTGAGCCCAAAGAGAAACACACCAAGGCACATCATTATTAAGTTACCCAAGATTAAAGATAAAAAAGATATTCTTAAAAGCAAGAAGAGGAAAAGAAAGAGTTACCTATAAAGGAGTGCCCATAAGACTATCAGCTGATTTCTTAAAAGAAACCTTACAGCCAAGGAAGGGCTGGAGAGAAGTATTTGAAGTCATGAAAGGGGGCAAGCATCTACATCCAAGATTAATCTATCCAACAAAGCTATCATTTAGAATGGAAGGATAGATAAAGTGCTTCCCAGATAAGGTCAAGTTAAAGGAGTTCATCATTACCAAACTTTTATTCTATGAAATGTTAAAGGGACTTATGTAAGAAATAGAATAAGATAAAAAACTATAAACACTAAAATGACAACAAACTCAAAACTGAACAACTGAACCTAAAAATCAAAAACAAAAACTAAGCAAACAATTGGAACAGGAATAGAACAGCCAAAGAAATTATATGTACAACTAATGGACATGAACTAAAGGTAGGAGAAGGCTGGTGGGCTGGTAGGTGCCAGGCAGAGGGGTGATAAAGGGGAGGGGAAAATTGGGAAAACTGTAATAGCATAATAAATAAAATATACTTTAAAAAGAAGAACTCATATGACACCACACCAGGAAGATAAACATTCCAGTGAAAAATTGGGCAAAGGATCTGAACAGACACTTCTCCAAGGAGGATGTACAAAGGGCCCAGAGACATATGAAACCATGCAGAGTATCACTAGCCATCAGAGACATGCAAATTAAAACTACAATGAGATACCACTTCACACTGGTCATACTGGCCATCATAAACAAATCAACAAACAACAAGTGCTGTCAAGGTTATGGAGAAAAGGGAACCCTAGTGCTGTTAGTGGGAATGAATGCTGGTGTAACCACTGTGGAAAACAGTATGGAATTTCCTCAGAAAACTAAAACTGGAACTTCCTTTCAACCCAGCAATACCATTGCAGAGATTATACCCTAAGAATCCTGCAACACTGATTGAAAAGAACCTATGTGCCCCAATGCTCATAGCAACAGAATTTAGAATAGCAAAGTGCTAGAGGCAACCTAAGTGTCATTGAGTAAATAAGTGAATAAAAAAACTACAGTACATTTACACAGTGGAATAGTATGCAGCAGAAAGAAACAAGGAGCTTCCACCATTCACCACAGCATGAATGGAACTGGAGAGCATTATGCCAAGTGAAACTAGGCAAGTGGTGAGAGACAAATGCCATATGATCTCACTTACATGTGGAACCTTATCAACAAAACAAACAAGCAAGCAAAATACAATTGGAGATATTGAAATAAAGAACAAACTCACAATAACCAGAGAGGAGGAAGGAGAGGGATAATAGGGGATAATGGAGGGGGCATCAAGGAGCATGTATTTAGGACACTTGGACAAAGCCAAAGGGGAGGTACAGGGTGGGAGGTGGGGATGTGGGGCATGGTGGGTAAAAATGGAAACAATAAAAATAAATAAATAAATGCAAGCATATACTGTGTTCATGCTAATTGGAAGAATTAACATCTTTAAAATGTGTATAACTACCCAAAACAATCTATACATTCAATACAATTCCTATTAAAATACCAATGGCATATTTCATATATCTAGAATAAATATTTCAAAAATTTATATGAAACCAAAAAAGACTTTGAATAACCTCAGCAATTTTGGGAAAGAAGAACAAAGTTGCCGTGAACACAACAGGTTATATCAAACTACATTACAAGCCCACTGTAATCACAAGAGTCTGGTACTATCATAAGAACAAACACATATATCAATGTAACAGAATAGAAATCCCAAAAATAAACCCATGTCTCTATGATCAATTCATATTTGACAAAGGGGGCATGAGCATACAATGGAGTAAAGGTAGTCTATTCAATAAATGTTGTTGGGAGAAGTGGACGGGTACACGCAAAAAATTTAAACTAGACCACCAAGTACAGCATGCACAAAAATAAATGCAAAATGGACAAAAGACTTATCTGTGATACCATAAAAATCCAATCAGAAAACATAGTCAGTAAAATGTTACATATCTCACATAGCAATATTTTTACTGACATTTCTCCTAGGGCAAGGGAAACAAAGGAAAAAATAAATAAATGGGATAACATCAAATCGAAAGCTTCTGCATGGCTAATGAAACAATCATGAAAATGAAAAGGGATCTTAAAGTATGGGAGACCACATATGTCAATGATACCTTGGACAAGGGCTTAATCTCCAAAAAAAAAAAAAAAAAAAAAGTAAAGAACTCATATGACTAAACATCAGGAAGAGAAACAATCCAATTACAAAATGGACAAATGACCTAAATAGACATTTCTCCAAAGAGCACATACAGATGGGCCATAGACCTGTGGAGAAAAACAAAAAGCTCAACATGACTAGCCATCAGAGAGACACAAATTAAAACCACTATGAGATACCACTTCACACCTGCCAAAATGGCCATCACTATTATCTCACCTATAAATGGAACATAATCAACAAAACAAAGCAAGCAAAGTATAACCAGAAACTCTGAAATTAAGAACAAACTGACAGTAACCAGTAGGGAGGTTGGAGGGGATAATGAGGGAAAAGGTGTAAGAGTTGTCGAGAAACATGTATAAAGGACACCTGAACAAAATCAATGGTGGCAGGATCAGGGGAGGGAAGTGGGGATGGCTGGGGTGGGGGTGAGTTATGGGAAGAAATGGAGACAACTGTACTTGAACAACAATAAAAAGAAAGAAAGAAAGAAAGAAAGAAAGAAAGAAAGAAAGAAAGAAAGAAAGAAAGAAAGAAAGAAAGAAAGTGCTGTGGAGGATGTGTAAAAAGGGAACCCTTGGGCCCTATTGGTGGGAATGGAGACTGGTACAGGCACTGTCAAAAACAGTATGGAATTTCCTAAAAAAATAAAAATTGAACTATTTTTGACTCAGTGATTCCACTGCTGGAAATGTATGCTGAAAATTCAGAAACATCAATGCAAAATAACTTATGCACCCCTATATTCATAGCAGTGCTATTTATAATAGCCAAGATTTGCAAACAGCCTAAGTGCCCATTAGTAGATGAGTGGATTAAAAAGCCTTGGTACAGAAGAATTTCAGTCAAGATGGAGGCATAGATAGAAATGCTTCCCTTCCTTGCACAACCAAAAGGAAGATAACAAACAGAAGTGCCAGAAAATCAAAATGCATGGAACTCTAACAAACAAGGAGTTAAAGAAACATTCACCAGACCAGTAGGAGAGACAGAGATGGGCAACCAGGCAGGAGAGAGGGCCTTGTGGCAAGGCGGTGGATTGAGGGAGCAAGGTGATAGACTGCACCAGCAAGGAGGAGCTGGCTGAATGGGAAACTAAAGACACAAGCTGGTTGTAAACTACCGTGAGGGTTCCCAATCTTACATGACAGAGTCCATTGGAAAGTGGGGCTAGAGCAAGCAAGCAAGCCATATTGTTCCTTTTCTGACCCTTCCTCTTCAGACAGCACCACAATGGTGCAAAGAGAGATGCCTGCCCTGGTGAATACCTACCTACAACATAACAGGTGTACCAAGACAAAGAAATACGGCCCAAGTGAAACAACCCATCAAAAATCAGGAAAAAGTACTGCGCAATCAGAAGATAGCCAACCTATCTTCTGCAGAGTTTAAAACACTGGTAATCAGGATTCTCAAAGAACTGGTTGAGCTTGATTGCAAAATAAAGGAAAAAAGGAAGTTTTCTCAAAGTGAAATAAAGCAAAATAAACAGGGAACAAGGAGTCAAAGCAATGATTTGGAACAAAAGGAAGAAATAAACATTCAACCAGAACAGAATGAGAAAACAAGAATTCAAAAAAATGAGGAGAGTCTGAGGAACCTCTGAGACAATGATAAATGTTCCAATATCCAAATCATAGGCATGCCAGCAGAAGAACAAGAGCAAGAAGTTGAAGACTTATTTGAACAAATAATAAAGGAAAACATCCCCAATCTGGTGAAGGAAATAGATTTCCAGGAAGTCCAGGAAGCCCAGAGAGTCCCAAAGAAATTGGGCCCAAAGAGGAACACACCAATGTACATCATCATTAAGCTACCCAATATTAAAGATAAAAAGAGAATCTTAAAGGCAGCAAGAGGAAAGGAGAGAGTTATCTACAAAGGAGTGCCCGTAAGACTATCAGTTCTTAAAAAATATGTATTTACAGGCAAGAAGGGGCTGGGAAGAAGTATTTGAAGTCATGAAAGGCAAGGACCTACATCCAAGATTGCTCTATCCAGCGAAGCTATCATTTAGAATGGAAGGGCAGATAAAGTGCTTCCCAGATAAGGTCAAGTTAAAGTAGTTCATCATTACCAAACTCTTATTCTATGAAATGTTAAAGGGACTTATCTAAGAAAAAGAAGATAAAAACTATGAACAGTAAAATGACAACAAAATCAAAATTCTCAATAACTGAGCCTAAACAAGTAAAAACATACCTAAGCAGACAACTAGTGCAGAAACAAAATAAGAGAAACAGACATCACATGGAGGGTTTTCAGTGGGGAGGGTGAGGGGAAGAATGGGGGGGAGTTACAGGGAATAAGTAGTATAATTGGTAGGCATAAAATAGATGGGGAGAAGTTAAGAATGGTATAAGAGCCATGGCTGGTGTAGGTCAGTGGATTCAGCATGTGCCTATGAAGCAAAGGGTCACTGGTTTGATTCCCAGTCAGGGCACATGCCTGGGTTGTAGGCAAGGTGCCCGGTAGGTGACACATGAGAGGCAACCACAAACTGATGTTTCTCTCCCTTTCTTTCTCCCTCCCTTTGTTACAGAGCAAACAGAAGGTTCTCAAGACTGGCAAAACACTTCCAAAGTCTCACTTTCTCGAACCTGAGGGGTCAGTCTTCCACGGGCAATTAAGATCCCGGACGAGCCCCAAAAAACTGTTACTGAGCAACAGAAAAGGTCCGTTATTGTCCGCCACCTTATGGAAAGATGTCTCTCAAAGCCAGAGATTTGTGAAAAGGAAAGGAAATGTTTATTTAATACTATACAGAGTTAAAGTAGTGACTTAAATTCATTAAAATATCAAAGTCCTTTAGGATACCCACAGACACCCACAGTGCCTCCTATCTCCCTCTGCCCTAAGTCAGGGTACCATAATTGCAAGGAAGAGAAGCACAGGTCTGGGATCCAGGACTTGACACCGTCAGCTGTGTCGTCTTCCAGGCAGGATCTCTGGTTAATCTGAAGCCATGTGGCACCTTCTCATGGCCTACTGGCAAGAGTTCTTTCACCCTTCTTTCAGACAGTCTCTCTTGCTCCCAGGCCACACAGCCAAAGGGAGCACCCCAAAGCCACGTGGTTCTTCTTCTACCAAAGCTGTGGGGAAGGGGTCCCCACTCTGGAAAAGCCTCGTGGCTCTCCCTCTTCACCAAAGATGCAGGGGTCTGCACTCTGGTGAAACCGCATGGATCTCTCCCGTGAAACCAATCTCCCTCCCCCCCCAAATGGCTGCCACGCCTGGGTTTAAATCCCCATGCCAATCCTCCTCTGCAGCCCTATTTCCGACTCCTCCTACAATCGGTTACACCTGCCATCATTCCTGTATGTTTCCAAGGTTATTGGGATGCCATCATGAGTCTGGGCAGGTGTGTCCCATTTTCTGGAGCCAATCTTCTCCAAGCTCCCACACAGGTGCTTTAACTTAGGGTTCCTCCCCCAGTCACGTCCTTGGGGAAGTCCTTTCCATCCCCCCTGGCTCAGAGGATGGCCACAGCTGTTTAACATATCTATGAAATCAGTTAAAGGTTATAGATATGTTAAATGACCATTCTGCGGGTTACCTGTAAAACCATTGCTATGCAAAACAACTCAATGGCCCTGCTCCATTTGTCCCTTCCCCCAATTCATACCTGTGGGGGAGGGGGTGAGGACATCTTATATGTCCCTCTAATATTCCCTGGACACCGTGAGTTCTGGGCCCCATTCCAACTCCCTTTTGGGGCCCCCCTCTTGGCTGCACCCTGTTACACCTTCCCTTCTCTCTAAAAATAAATAAAATCTTTAAAAAAAAAGAATGGTATAGGAAACAGAGAAGTCAAAGGTCTTTTATGTACAACCCATGGACATGAACTAAGGTAGGGGAAGCAGGAGGGTTGGGGGCTGCAGGATGGAGTGGGGATAATTGGAAAAATTGGGAGAACTGCAATAGTATAATCAATAAAATATACTTAAAAATAAAAAGCTTTGGTACACCTACACAATGGAATATTTTGCAGGAGATAAAATGAAAGAATTCCTATCTTTTGTGACACTATGGCTGGTTCTGGAGGTTATTATTGTAAGTGAAATAAACCAGGTAGTGAAAGACAAATACCATATGATTTCACTTATAAGGGGAATCTAATTTCAAAATAAACTAATGAGCAAAATAGAACCGGAAGCATAGTTGGAATAGATTTACAGGGGTAAGAGGGTAGGTGATGGAGGGGACTGTTTGAAAGAGGGTGAAGGTATTAGTCAAAGAACATACATGAAGGACCCATGGACATGGACAATGATGTGAGGATTAACTTTTAAGCAGGGGGGTGTGCTTGGCAGAGGAGTGTGGAGAGGGAAAATTGGGACAATTGTAATAGCATAAGCAATAATAAAAAGAAATAAAAATTACATTTGGACTAAATCAAATTAAAAAGCTTCTGCACAGCTAAAGAGACCATCATCAAAATGAAAAGGGAATTGACTTAATGGGAGAAGATATTTGCCCATGATATACCAGACAATGATTTAATCTCCAAAATATATAGAGAACATTTGTGACTCAACAGCAAGCAGAAAAATAATCAAATTAAAGCATGGGCAAAGGACCTGGATAGACACTTCTCCAAAGAGGACATACAGATGGCCCATATACCTATGAAAAAAAAAATGCTCAACATCACTAGCCATAAGAGAGACAAAAATTAAAACCGCAATGAGATACCACTTCACACCTGCCAAAATGGCTATTATTAATAAATAAACAAACAAGAAGTGTTGGAGAGGTTGTGGAGAAAAGGGAACCATAGTGCACTGTGTGTAGGAATGCAGACTGGTGCAGCAATGGTAGAAAGCAGCATGGAATTTCTCAAACAATTAAAAATTGAACTGCATTTTGACTCAGTGATCGCACTGTTGGGAATATACCTGAAGAATATTGAAACACCAATTGAAAAGAATTTATGCATCTCCATGTTCACTGCAGCAAATATTTACAATAACCAAGATTTGGAAGTAGCTCAAGTGTCCATCAATTGATGAGTGTATAAAAGAGTGGTGGTATATCTACACAATGGAATACTACATAGCAGAAAGAAAGAAGGAATTCCTTTCTTTTGCTACAGCAGGGATGGAACTACAAACTCTTATGCTTAGTAAAATATGCCAGACAGTGAAAGATAAATACCATATGATCTCCCTTATAATATGAATCTAATCATCAAAATAAAATAATGAGCAAAATGGAACCAGAGGCATATAGTCATGGAAAAGACTGGTGGCTATAAGAAGGGAGGGGGGATTTGGGAACTGATTGAAAGAAGGTGAAGGTATTAGTAAAAAAATATATATATGAATGATCCATAGACAATGGTGAAGGGACTGAAGTGGGTGTGGACTAGATGGGGGAGGGAAAATGTAAGACAACTATAATAGCGTTAACAATTAAATATTAAAAGTAAGTAAGTAAGTAAGTAAATAAATAAATAAGTTATGCCCAAAATTTAGAAGGGAAAAAAATACAGGAAACCTCATACAAGTCTACAGAGGGAAACACACAAGACACATACATGGAGTGACTAAAAATAGAGAGCATCAATCCAAGTGGAAGAAAAACTCAGGTGCAATCAAATAACACTTGGGCATCAGAGTGGGTGACAATCAGAAAGAAATGAGAATGAGTATCCTTAAAATGCTAATGTAAACAACCACAAGAGATCAAATAAATACCATTTGAGACATTCAATATTTTGTTAGACACATGAATTCAGGGATAAAAAGTAAATTGAGATACACATGAAAAGAAGATAAGTGTGGTAGCCAGGTGAACCTGGGTTTGAATCCTGGTTCCACCATTTATTAAATCTGTGACCTAAGGGAATTTGCTTAGCTACTCTGAGCCTCAGTTTCATTGTTGACAAAATAGCAATTAAAATAATACCCACCTACAGAACTGGTGTGAGTATAATGAGAAAATGTAGATAAAATGGACTCTGTAACTTGGAATGGCCAGGATCATATCTTCCAAGACTTTGGTGTGTGTCTGAACATTACTAGGAAACTTGTATAAATGCACATTCTTAGTCTCCTTGTCCCAGAGATTTGATTTAGCAGATTGGCAATAAAGTTCTTGGACATTCACTGTTTTTAATTAATTGTAGTTAAAAACATCATAAAATTTACCAACTTACCTATTTTTAGGTGTACAGTTCAGTAGTGTTAACTGTATTCACATCATTGTGCAACAGATCTATATACAAACTTTATACTCATTAAGCAACAGCTCCTAGTTTCCCCTCCCAACTGGACCCTGGCTACCTCCATTCTACTTGCCATTTGTGTGAAATTGTCAAGTCTACACACCTCAAGTAAGTGGTAAACCATACACTATTTACCTTTAGTAATTTGTTTATTTTACTTAGCATGATGGTCGCAAGCTCCATCCATGTCATAGCATGTGTCAGAATTTCCTTCCTTTTTGAGGGTGAATAATATTCCACTGTTAACATAACACATGTTGGTTATCCATCCATCAGCTGATGAACATTTGGGTTGCTTCCATATCTTAGATATTGTGAATAATGCTTCTATAAACATGGCTGTGCAAATATTTCTTCACAATCTTGCTTTCAATTTTATTGAATATATACCCAGAAGTGGGATTGCTATATCATGTGGTAGTTTTGTTTACTTTACTGAGGAACAGCCATACAGATTTCCATAGCAGCTGCATCATTTTATATCACCACTAACTATGGACAAGGTTTCCAATTTTTTCATCTTTGCCAATATTTATTTTCTGTTACTTTTTGATAACAGCCTTCCTAATGGATATTAGGTGGGATCCTTTTGTGGTTTTGATTTACATTTTTCTAATGGTTTCTGCAGTTTCAACATGGCCACAGGTGATTCCAATGCAGAGTCACACTTTTAGAAAAAATGCTCTAGGTCAACAGTGGTTGCTGTTTTTCAGTAATAAGAATGAGGAGAGTGAAAGGGGGCCATTACCTTTTCAGACCAGATACTACAGGGAAATCCAAGAATATCCTTCCCAAATTACCATTACACAAAGAAATTTTATATCCTCTATATCATCTAACAATGAATGCTGAACTTTTGCAGTTACTTTCTTGTTTCAAAGCCTCTAGCATAATACAAACGGAAGTTTAAACCTATCATGAGCAACATCTGCCATTGACCATTCATCTTTGTTGTAGGCACAGGTGTGTAAGTAAAGAATACCTTGAAAGATATGATTCTTATTCATGATAATTTTGTTGATAATGCCAATACTTCCAACAAAGAAATTATTTCTCCACTCCTTTTATTTTGACAACCACCATTATTTTCAATTCTCTAGTATACTGGCCCACACCCAATTTTAATTCTGCATAATTTGTATATGTACTCTAATTTTATCATTGGAATAAGAATGCCAATCCAATCCATAACACACTCTGGACAAAATGCATTCAGAGATTTTCTCCCTTTGTGTGTAAAATCACTGAGTCTTTCCACAAGGGTTTATAGGAATAACTGAATTAATTGGAGGGAGTGCATCTTGGATGTCTTGGAAGTTAAAGAACAGCATTAAGAATCTTTATTAAATGATGCATTTGGAAAATATTTATTGAGTACCTATTACACACAGATCACTTTAGTCATAATTCAAAAATCTACATATTTTAGTCACCACTTCCTGTAAAAGGAGTCCTTTTGGCCTAAATACTCTCAAGACTGAGGTTAAAGTCATAGCCAGGGCTATAAATAAATTAGAAGACTGGTTTATTCATTATTTCTTTTAATATATACTTAGTCCCTTTTAAGTTCCAGGCACTGTAATAGATGCTGCAGATGAATTAGAGTTTTAATAAAAAATAATGCTGTTTTATCACTGAAGAACCATGCTTCACTTAGGGGAACATCTATCTTCTGGTCAAAGTATTGCCAGATCAAACATATTTATCTTCATTCAAACAAAAGTTGCACTCTTGCTCCTTTATTCTTGGCCCACCTATCTCTTTGTTCTGTAATGCTCACACAGACATATCTATTGGCATTTAGTGGTAATATCCTTGTGTATATGTACAGATTCTCAATTAGTAATGTTTTTTTTTCTTTCTATAGTGTTGAAGTCCATTTTGTTAAAAAATAGCCCATGATACATTAAGGCAACACACCATATATAAGTTAAAATACTACAAGAAGGGCTTGACTTTATGGATAGAGATGTATAAACTGGTAAAAACTACATCATAAAGTTGACAGATTAGGGTGAGAGCCAAAGAAGGTTAATATGGAAAAAGTTTTTGAACAAAGACCATTCATTTAGGGCTCCAGACACAGCATCCTCTACTCCACCAAGAAAGACAGTTCCACATTTCAAATCAGGAAAAAATACCATACATTAAGAAAATTTTGGCAGTTACTCAAATGAATATTTTCCTGAATATGTGATATTAAATTGTACTAATTAGCTTTAAAGTATTCTGGTAGAATAGAATAAAATGTGTATTTCTCTTTGGAGAAGTATGAAGATGATCTTTCAGGGTGAAAGTACTTAGTGGCAGGGTAGCAAAAAAATTCAGGATGTTGGCAACCTTTCTGTAAAGAAAAAATTAGGCCTCAGAAAAACTCTTCTTTACTATCTAAAAAGACAATACTTCATTGCCAGCCTTCATCAATTCTCTCCCTGGCAACCCAGCTCTCCAAAGAACCCATCATGGTGGATAAGAATGAAGAACTAGGATTCATTTTTGTGACATATTTGGTAATAAACTCAGGGTGTTCCAGTTACTGCTATTTCTCTTTATTTATTACTTGGCACCCTGAGGTTTCAGTGAGAAACCAAGAAGCATTATCATTTTATTGCAGACATTTAAAAGTCAAGAAGCTTAGAAATGTGGGAGACTTCCAGCCAAGATGGAGGCATAGGTGGGCACACTGTGCCTCCTCTCACAACCAAAATTAAGGACGACAAAAATATAGAACAACAACAAAAAAAACAACAACAGCCAGAACAGATAGAAAGTTGAATTGTATGGAAGTCCGACAATGGTTCACCCACACCGGTAAGAAGGGTGAAGTTGGCAGCCGGCAGAGAGGGAGAGAGGTCACAGCAGGAAAAAGCAGTGGCTGATGGTCCTGGATGCACAGGCAGTGGTTGGCACACACTAGGCACACAGGCTGTGGTTACCAAGCATGGGGAGGCAACCAGCTGACCAAGCGAGGTGCACCAGGTGACTGACCATGGTCACACATTCACTCGCAGATAAACCAGGCAAAAACAGGCAGTGAGATGGACTGCACTACGCAGGACCACAGCGCCAGGAAATAAAGCCTAAAAGCACTGATTGAAAACAGTTGTGGGGGTTGAGGTGGTGGGAGAGACTCCCAGCCTCACAGGAGAGTTTGTTGGAGAGACCCACAGGGTCCTAGAATGTACACAAGCCCACCCACATGGAAATCAGGACCAGAAGGGCCCAATTTGCTTAGGAAAAGTGGCAGAGGGGACTGGAATTTGAGAGAGAGCAGAGCAGGC
>PVKU01003387.1:0-57845 GCA_004027475.1 Anoura caudifer | reverse complement strand
GGGAGAACAAATCAAAGCCCCAGAGCTAATTCATCTAAGCGAACAAAAGATAGCCAGCCTATCAGATGCACAGTTCAAAGCACAGGTGATTAGGAAGCTCACAGAATTGGTTGATTTTGGTCGCAAATTGGATGAACAAATGAAGGCTACAATAAGTGAAATGAAGAAAAATGCACAGGGAACCAATAGTGATGGGAAAAAAAACTGGGACTCAAACCAATGGAGTGGATCAGAAGGAAGAAAGAGACATACAATCAGGAAAGAATGAAGAAACAAGAGTTCAGAAAAATGAGGAGAGGCTTAGGAACCTCCAGGACATCTTTAAACGTCCCGACATCCTAATTATAGGGGTACCAGAAGGGGAAGAGGAAGAGCAACAAGTAGAAAACTTATTTGAACAAATAATAAAGAGAACTTCCCCAATCTGGCAAAGGAAATAGACTTCCAGGAAGTCCAGGAAGCTCAGAGAGTCCAAAAAAAGGTGGACCCAAGGAGGAACACACCAAGGCACATCATAATTACATTAGCTAAGATTAAAATGAAGGAGAGAATTCTAGAAGCAGCAAGGCATAAGGGCACAGTCACCTACAAAGGAGTTCCCATCAGACTGTGAGCTGATTTCTCAAAAGAGACCTTCCAGGCAAGAAGGGGCTGGAAAGAAGTATTCCAAGTCATGAAAGGCAAAGACCTACATTCAAGATTACTCTATCCAGCAAAGCTGTCAGATAAAGCGCTTCTTATATAAGGTCAAGTTAAAGGAGTTCATCTTCACCAAGCCCTTATTATATGAAATGTTAAAGGGACTTATCTAAGAAAAAGAAGATAAAAAATAGGACAGTAAAAAGACAGCAAACTCACAGATATTAACAACCACACCTAAAACAGAAGTGAACAAAGCAAACAGCTAAAACAGTAGCAGAAACACAGAAATGGAGATTACATGGAGGGTTAGCAACAGGAGAGTGGGAGGAGGAGAGAGGGGGGAAAAGTACAAAGAATAAGCAGCATAGATGGTGGGTAGAAAATAGACAGGGGGAGGGCAAGAATAGTGTGGGAAAAGTAGTAACTAAAGAACTTATGACACATGGACATGAACTAAAGGGGGGATGTGGGTGGGAGGGGGTGTGAAGGGTGGAGGGGAATGATGGGGAAGAAATGGGACAACTGTAATAGCATAATCAATAAAATATAATGAAAAGAAACTTAGAAATATGTTCAAATTTCACATTAATCCACTGATGAGCCTGGGAAAGCAGCTGACTAATTACTCTGTGTTTTCAACTAAAGTGTTCTGAAATAATCTCATTCATAATTAAAAATAATAATATCCATCAATAGGGTCTGCATTCTAAGCAGTTTAATCTCAGAATGAAGCTGGTCTTTATGGAAGAAAGATAAGAGGAATCTGGGCCTAACAGCTGCAGACAAATTTTGTACTCAGGGATAGAGAATGTAGCCTACAACTATTCTAAATGAGATGGCTAAGCGGACCCAGTAATTTGTGGACTGGTGGGTGCTTGTGTTTGTCCTTTTGCCCATACAGTTACTGCTACAGAAAATTTCCCCCACATCCCATTGTATGCACACATCCAAGGCTTATTCTTCCATCAAATACAGTCTCTTCCACAAAGTATTCTACAATCACTCAATCTTCAGGCACTCCATCCTTTAAAGTCCCTTTTTTTTAAAATTTCCAGAGAGAGGGGATGAGAGAGAAAAAGAGGGAGAGAAACATCAATGTGTAGTTACCTCTTGTGTGCCCTCAACTGGGATCCTGGCCAGCAACCCAGACATGTGCCCTACCTGGGATTCAAACCAGCAACCCCTTGTGTCACAGGCTGGCACTCAATCCACTGAGCCACACCAGCCAGGGTAATCCTCTAAAGTCTTTTAAATTTGATTTGTTTTATGTCATCTCATGTCTTTTTGGCACTTAGCATAATGTCTTGTTGACATTTATCTTCTTTCCATATATGTTTTATTTCCCAATTGGATAGTAAGTCATTTAAATGAAAACATAGATCCTCTTTACAACATACCTAAAAACTGGTTGTCTTTCCCTCATTAAGCCAAGTAACAAGGAACCACCTACCACTTCATGGAGTAACTCTAAATGGGCAGCTGTAATTGTTAACTGCACTGCCACCACCACAAACACATTTTTTTTTCCTTACACCAAACAAAATCTGTCTTCTTACAGTTCCCATCCATTAGCCCCTAGTCCAAATAACTTCTGGGGTTACAAAGAGTGCATGAGCACAGCTTCTTTTCCATGGGACACTTCATATTCCTGAACACAAGTCATGACTCACTTTCTGATGTTCTCACTTCTCCAGCCAAACATCTGCAACTCTCTTGACTATTCCTCACTCAACACAATTTTCACATCTCTCACTTTCATCATTATGGCTTTCTACTCAAGAACCTAAAATTTGCTAAATGTGTCTCCACTTCTGGTGCTAAGAACCAAGCTTGACATTCCAATTCATTTGTTCTTTTACTTATAAATTTATCCATTCAACCAATATTTATTTAGCAGCAGCTCTTTATATACATGGAGGATCCAGCAGTAAGATAGGGACATGGTTCCTGCCCACAAGGGACTTATATAATGTGAGAAGATAAAGACTTGCTGTAACTTTACAAATAATTATTCAAACATAGTATTAGTTTTCCACACTGTGTAACAAATTACCACAAATTTAGGGACTTAAAAGAACACACACTTATCTCAGTTTCTGAGGGTCAGGAATCTGGGCAGAACATACATAGTTCCTCTGCTCGTGTCGTCTCATGAGATTGCAACCAAGGTGACCACCAAGGATGGGATCTCGAATGAAAGTTGAACTGAGAAAGGATACACTTTCAAGGTCCTTCAGGTTGTTGACAGAATTAATTTATTTGCAACTGGCCAAAGGATTTACAGCAGCTTGGTTCTTCAAAGCCAGAACAGCAGGAGAGTTTCTAGTAAGATAGGCTAGATTATGCAATCACAAACACATAACCACATACATCCTATAAACTTTGTCATATTCTGTTGACTGGAAGCAAGCCACAGGACATGCCCCTTTACAAAAAGAGAAGATAATATGAAGGTATGATACCAAGAGGTGGAGATCATGGGGATGACTTTAAAATTCTACTTACCCATATTAGCAAACGGTGTTTTTTATCAACAAAAAGACCAGAAGGCTGTTGAAAGTATTAATAAATAACATATCTTACATATGGAGATATGTCATTAATTTTTAAGTGTAGTTTTGTTTTTCATTCCTTTTTTGGCCTTTATTATTACTTGTTTTATTGAAAAATCAATTTATTTGTGTTTTTTTTTTTCAGAACTAAGGTTTTATTTATTTATTTTAATGTTGTTCAATTACATTTGTCCCAATTTTCCCCTGTTGTTCTCCCCTGCCCTGCACAACCCCTGCTCCCACAGTCAATTGCCACATTGTTGTCCATGTCCATTTGTTATTTATATGTGTTCTTTAACTAGGCCCTTCCCCTTCATTCTTCCCTTACCCCTTCACATCTCCCCTCTGGTCCCTGTCAGTTTCTTCCTTGTTTCTATGCCTCTGGTTCCATTTTACTCATTTCTTTGTTTTGTTCATTAGGTTCCTGATATAGGTGAGATCATATGGTATCTCACTGTAATACGGTAATATGGATCATATGATATCTTTCACTGTAATGCTCTCCAGTTCCATCTATGTTGTCTTGAAAGGTAGGAGTTCCTACTTTCTTAATGCTGTGTAGTATTCTGTTGTGTAAATGCATCACAGTTTTTACATCCACTCGTTTACCGGTTGGGCACTTAGGCTGTTTCCAGCACTTGGCTATTGTAAATAATACTGCTATGAACATAAAGATTCATAAGTTCTTTTCAATTGGCATTTCAGGATTCTTAGGATATATTCCCTGCAATGGAATCACTGAGTCAAAAGGGAGTTCCATTTTTAGTTTTCTGAAGAAATTACATACTCTTTACTGTTTTCCACAGTTACTGCACCAATCTGCATTGCCACCAACAGTGTACTAGGGTCACTTTTCTCCCCATCCTCATCAGCAATTGTTTGTTGATTTGTTAATTACAGCTATTCTGACTTGTGTGAGGTTGGATCACATTGTAGGGTTTTTTATTGTTGTTCAGTTACAGTTGTCCCAATTTCCCCTCATGTTGTCCCCCCTTGCCCCGTCCAACCCCTATGCCTAAAATTTGCATCTCTCTGATGGCTAGTGATGTTGCACATCTTTTTATATGCCTATTGGTGGTCTGTACATCCTCCTTAGAGAAGTGTCTGTTAAGGTCCTTTGCGCATTTTTTATTTGATTGTCTTCCTGGCATTGAGTTGTATCAATTCTTTATGTATGTATGTACGTATGTATGTATGCATGCATGCATGTATGCATATATATTGGAGACCAAACCATTCTCCAAGGTATCATTGGCAAATATGTTTTCCCATACTGTTGGTTCCCTACTAATTTTGATGATTTTTTTAGACATGCAGAAGCTTTTTAATTTGATG
The DNA here is from genome assembly GCA_004027475.1 of Anoura caudifer. Classification (NCBI taxonomy): domain Eukaryota; kingdom Metazoa; phylum Chordata; class Mammalia; order Chiroptera; family Phyllostomidae; genus Anoura; species Anoura caudifer. The sequence goes on along the minus strand of PVKU01003387.1, from coordinate 53,316 downwards.
TAGTCCCATTTTTTAATTTTTTAATTAATTAATTAATTTATTTATTTATTTATTTTTTACTTTCCTTGCCCTCAAGGATGTATTGGCAAACATTGGTGTGAGGGATATCTGAAATTTTACTGCCTGTGTTGTCCTCTGGGCCTTTTATGGTGTTATGACTTCTAAGACTTTTATCTATTTAAAAATTTTTCTGGTGTATTGTGTAAGTTGGTGGTGTAGTTTCATTTTTTTTTTCATGTACCATTCCCGATCTCCAGCACTATTTGTGAAGAGGATAATATTACTCCATCTTATGCTTCTGCCCCTTTTGTCAAATATTAATTGGCCATAGAGACATGGTTTTATTTCTGGGCTCTCTATTCTGTTCCAGTAGTCTATGGGTCTGTTCTTATGCCAGTACCACACTGTTTTTATTACAGTGGATTTGAAGTATAATTTGATATCAGGTATTGTGATCCCTCCTTTTTTCTTCTTTGTCAAAATTGCTAGGTTATTTTGGGTCATTTTTGGTACCATATAAATATTTTAAATATTTGTTCTAAACCTTAAAAATCTGTCATTGGTATTTTGGGATTGAGTTGAAAAAATAGATTGCTTTAGATAGCATGGACATTTGAATTATATTGATTCTTCCAATTCAAGAACACAATACATGCTTCCATTTGTTTGTATCTTCCTTAATTTCTTTCTTCATTGTTCATTAGTTATCTACGTAAAGGACGTTTACCTCCTTGGTTAAGTTTATTCCTTTGTACTTTATTTTACTTATTGCTACAGTAATTGGGGTAATTCCTAGTTTCTCTTTCTGGCATTTCATTCTTGACATATAAATAAGCTTTCAATTTCCAAATATTGACTTTGCATCTTACTATTATGCCACATTCACATATTCATTCAAATAGTTTTTTGATGGAATCTATAGGGATTTCTATGTACACTATCATGTCATCTGCAAACAATGACAGTTTTGCTTTCTCCTTTTCAATTTGGAAGCATTTTATTTCTTCTTCTGTGATTGCTGTGGCTTGAGCTTCCAATACTATGTTGAATAAAAGTGGTGGAAGTGGACATCCTTGTCTTGTCCTGATCTTAGTGAGAAAGCTTTTAGTCTTACTATTTGAGTATTATGTTGGCTGTAGGTTTTTCATATATGGCCTTTATCATGTTGAGATATGCTCCCTCTACTCCCACTTTGTTAGGAGTTTTTATCATAAATGCTTTTTCAGCCTCTATTGATATGGTCATGTGATTTTTGTCTTTTATTTTGTTGATGTGATGTATTATGTTTATTGATTTGTGAATACTGTACAATCCTTACATCCCTGGGATGAATCTCCATTAATCATGGTGTATGACCTTTTAATGTATTGCTGGATGCCATTTGACAATATTTTGTTAAGGATTTTATCATCTGTGTTCATCAGCAGTATTGGTCCATGTTTTCTTTCTTTGATGTGTCTTTGTCTGGTTTTGGATTTAAAATGATACAGGTCTCATAAAAATACTTTTGGATTCTTCCCTCTTCTTGAAATTGTTGGTGTAGTTTGAGGATAGGAGTCAACTTTTAACTAAGTGTTTGGTAAAATTTGCCTGTGAATGTATCCAGTTCAGATCTTTTGTGTGCCAGTAGATTTTTGATTACTGCTTCAATTTCAATAAACTTTATCAGTCTATCCAAGCTTTCTGCTATTTCTTGATTCAGTTTTGGAAGATTATAAGTTTGTAGAAATTTGTCCATTTTGTCCAGGTTTTCAAATTTCTGGGCATATAGCTATTCATAGTAATTTCTTACAATCCTTTCTTTTTCTGTGATATCAGTTGCAATTTCTCCACCTTTGTTTATAAATTATTTTGTTCTCTCCTTTTTCTTGATGAGTCTTATTAAAGGCTTGTTCATTTGGTTTATCTTTTCAAAGAACCAGCTCCTGGATTTATTGATCCTTTGAATTGTTCTTTTAGTCTCTATGTCACATAGTTCTGCTCTGATCTTGATAATATCCTTCCTTCTACTCATTCTGGGCTATCTTTGTTGTTGTTTCTCTAGTTCTTGTAGATGTAAGGTTAGGTTGTTTATTTCAAATATATATATATATATATATATATATATATATATATATATATATATATATATATATATATATATAGAGGCCTGTATTGCTATGAACTTCCCTCACAGGACTGCCTTTGCTGTGTCCCATAGGTTTTTGGCTATTGTGGTTCATTTCCATTCATTTCCAGAAACTTTTTTACTTTTTCCTTGATCTCATTGTTGACCCATTCATTATTTAATAGTATGTCATCCAGTATCAATGCACTTGAATATTTTTGAGCTTTTTCCTTGAGGTTGGTTTCTAGTTTCAAGCGTTTGTGATTGGGGAAGATGCTTGATATGATTTCAATTTTATTGAGTTTGTTGAGGTTCCTTTTGTGACCTACCATGTGGTCAATCATTGAAAATGCTCCATATGCATTTGAAAAGAATGTATATTTTGCTCCTTTGGGGTGAAAAGTTCTGTATATATCAATTAGGTCCATTTTATCAATGATGTTGTTCAATGCCACAGTATTCTTTTTGACTCTTTGCTTGGGAGATATATCTGTTTCTGACATTGGGTATTAAAGTCCCCTTCTATGTGTGTGTTGCTCTAGATATCTTTCTTGAAATCCTCCAAGATTTTCCTTCTAAATACTATGCAACAGAAACAAAGAAGGAGCTCCAACCCTTTGCAACAGCATGGATGGAACTGGAGAGCATTATGCTAAGTGAAATAATCCAGGTCGTGAGGGAAAAATACCATATGATCTCACCTTTAAGGGGAACCTAATCAAAAAAACAAACAAGCAAGCAAAATATAACCAGAGACATTGAAATTAAAAACAAACAGACAGTAACAAGAGGGGAGGCAGGAGAGGATAATAGGGGGAAGGGGGAAGGGTTTTTCAGGTACAACTACAAAGGCCACATGGACAAAACCAAGGGGGAGTGAAAGCAGGGGAGGAAGGTGGGGTTGGCTGGGGTGGGGGGAGGAATGGGGGGCAAATGCGGATAACTGTACTTGAACAACAATAAAATAATAAAGATTTTCCTTATATATTTTTGCATTCCTATGTTGGGTGCATATAAGTTTACAAGGGTTATATCTTCTTTTAAAGATTTTATTCATTTATTTGTTTTTAGACAGAGGGGAATGGAGGGAGAAAGAAAGGGAGAGGAACACCAATTTGTGGTTGCTTCTTGCATGGCCCCTACTGTGGACCTAGCCTGCAATGCAGGCATGTGCCTTGACTGGGCATCAAACCACAAATCTTTGGTTCACAGGCCAGTGCTCAATCCACTGTACCACACTAGCTAAGGTGGGTTATACCTTCTCGATGAATTGTTCCCTTAAGTACTATATAGTGTCTTCTTTTGTCTCTTTTTATGTCCTTTGTTTTGAAATATATTTTTTCTGATAAAAGTATTGCTACCCCAGGTTTTCTATTATTTGCTTGGGATGTTTTATCCATCTCTTCACTTTCAGTCTGATAGATCTTCCATGCTGAGGTGCAACTCTTATAGACTGCATATATGCAGGTCATTTTTTTTAATCCATTCAGCTATCCTATATCTTTTGATTGGAGCATTTAACCCATTTACAATTAAGGTTATTCTTCATAGGTACTTATCCATTGCCATTTTCCCTTTATTCTTATGTTCCTCTCTCTCTCTCTCTCTCTCTCTCTCTCTCTCTCTCTCTCTCTCTCTCCTCTCCATCTTCTTAAAGCTGTCCCTTTCATATATCTTGCAATGTTCATTTGGTGGAGATGTATTCTTTTAGCCTTTTGGTTTTCTGGGAACCCCCTTATTTCACCTTCCATTTTAAATGAGAACCTTGTTGGTTAAAGTAGTCCAAGTTGCAGTCTTTTGCTTTTCATTACTTGGAATATTTCATACCATTCCCTTCCGGTTAGTAGTGGTTCTGTAGTAATAAGCTGATAGCCTTTACAGGGTTCCCATGTATGTTACTAGTTGTTTCTCCCTTTCTGTTTTTGATATTCTCTCTTTGTCTTTAAATTTTGCCATTTTTATTATGATGCATCTTGGACAGGACCTTTTTGGATTCATCTTGATTGAGACTCTCTGTACTTCCTAGACTGCATGATGCTTTCTCTAATCATGTAAGGGAAGTTTTTCATCATTACTTTTTCAAAGAGGTTTTCTAATCTTTTCTCCACTTCCTTCTGGTATCCCTTTTGTACAGATATTATTGTGGGAGAACTCCATCCAACAGAGCTCTTCCAGCCTCTGCAAATGAAAATAAATTGTCCCAGACACAATCTTGTTGTTCCAGCAGGAAAGGGGCGGTTGTTCTTTCTAGAGGGGAATGCCCCTAGCCCTTCTCCCAAATTGCTTTTATTGGGAATGGTATATATAGGGGCATACGGCATACACGCATGGCACATCAATCAATGTCAAAAGGCTATAGCCATACAAAATCAGGTATTATTATACATAACAATTGAAGGAACTGAATCTGCCCCAGAGTCTATGTCTGTTAGTCATGCTGATGCCAGATGTTCTTTAAGAAAAATTTTATAAGATAAGGAGTTTACTCCTTATACCTTGAACTTAAACATCTGGTTTACATCAACAGGGATATATGAAGCAAAGTAGAGAAAGCTTCAAAGTATACAATATATGTATCAGGCCAGCTTTCCTACAGAGAACCCTCAGTGTTGGTGTTGGGTTATTCCCACCACCTGTGTTTCCTGGTTTTCCTGTGAGACTTGCTGGCCTCTTTCAAGGCCTACTTTCACAGGGTTACAGTCTCCAAAACCACACAGAGTGGTCCCCAACATATTATTACATTTCATGTTTTCCTGCAGCTCCTTTAATCCCTGTTCATTCTTTTAGAGTTGTTTTGTTGTGTTTTGTTTCTCTGGGAATTTTTTTCTACCTTGTCCTACAGCTCACTGATTCAATCCTCTGCTTCATCTAGTCTGGTTTTAATACCTTCTACTGTGTCCTTTAATTAAAACTATATTCTTCATTCATTTCTGGCTCTTATGGATACTTTACATGTCCTTTTTCATGCTGTTGTGTTTTAAGAAAGTTTCTTGTAGCTTCCCTGTAGGTTTTTTTTTTTTTTTTTTTTTTTTTTTTTTTTTTTTTTTTTTTTCTTTTTATTTTTTTTTTTTTTTTTTTTTTGTAATTCCCACTGAGTTTATTGAGCATATAACCATTATTTTGAACTTATATCTGACAGTTGACTTGCCTCTATTTCATTTAGCATTCTTTCTGGGGATTCATCCTTTCCTTGCAACTGGGCCCCTCCCCATTTTAGGTGACTTTTCTTGTTTGTTTGTGCTTCTTAGATTGATCTGCTTTGACTACCTTTCTTCATGTTGTGACCTTCTATGGTAGTAGTCCAGTGAAATTCAGTGGTGCAGTCTCCTTTTTCTCCTGAACTTGATTCCCTTTATGTCATTTATGTTGGTTCTCTGGTTGTAATTAGGTTTTGATTGTTGTTGGGTTATTCTTTGGTGGGTAATTCTCTCCAGCTGGCTGACTGAGAGTCACTCCACCCACCTCATCTTGTATGCTGTTGTGCAGGTTATTCCGAAACAAAAGCACACAGACCACAAACAAACCCACACTGACAAAAATAACCCCCATCTGCTACCACACTGCCAACAGCAAATTCACCAGTATTAATAATGGTGTAAAGAGATTAAAAATATTTTAAGAAAGGAGAAATTAATATGAGATGACTAACTGAAAGAAAAATGATTTTGAGAGGGTAGAGGTAGGAGCAATAATAAGATTAGGCAATCAGGGCAAGGCAAAGAGGTAAAGAAAGTAAATTTACATCATAAATAAAAATGGAATGATGTAGGAAGAATCAAGCAAGAGAAAGAGAGTGTATAGTACTAGGTTTAAACAGAAATTTTAATAAAGACAGAGAGTTAGAGAAAAAGAAAAAAATAAGTAAATAAGTTTAAAAAATAGTAACCAAATTGGAGAAAAAAGACCCACCACAGCACTATCAACAACAGATGAGCTAAGAATAATATAGATGGGGTGGGAATAAGAGGGGGAAATAAATAAAGTTTAAGAGATGTCTATAGAAAATGAAAGTGATTTTCAGATGATAGAGTAGAAGGAATACTAAAAGTGAGGAACAAAATCCAAGCTAAGACAGGGAGAAATTAAAATTTGAGATGGAACAAAAAAAAAAAAAAACCCAGAAAGGACAGGAGGAAGACTGAATGGAGTACTAGAGGAGAATGGTAAAATTTGATATTTGAAACACCAAAATAGGGAAGACATAGAGATAAAATTGAAGAAATGAAACAACAGCCACTCATCCACAACCAATGAGCAAAGACCAATAAAGTTGGAAAGAGAACCAGGGTATTTTAAGAGTGAAAAAAAAAAAAAGAATGTGAGATGACAAATAACAAGAAGAATGGTTTTGAGAGGTTAGAGGAAGGAGAAGTAGTACGAGTGTGGAATGGATACAAGTCATAGCAAGAGAAAAAAATAAAATTTGAAATGAAAATGATAAAGAAGAAAGAAGGTAAAATGGGGTAAGGGAAGGGAGGACCAAAATATGATATTTGAAATAAACTATAACCTAAAATGTAGTGACTTAATATGTACAAACTTAAGGACAAGAAATGAATGTTATAAAGCTGTGCAGTGGAGAAAATATCTCAAATCATGAAGAAGACCATTGTGAAATTTGTCTCAGTAGCATCTAGTATTTAACACTGCTATTTTTTTCCTGAATTCACCTCTGGTGATGTCAGATGGTGACTCCATCTGGCCTTAGGCAGCCTGTTTGAGTCTACCAGGCATCCACAGCCTTTGGTTAAATCCTTCAGTTGTTAATATAGTCACTCTGTAATCATCAGTCAGGCTTCAGTACCACATGGAGCAGAGTAATTTCTGGGGGTGGGGCTATTGCTTCCCCACAGGCTGATGACACTTGGAAGGGAGTTGTCTGCCTGAACAAGATGGCTCTTGCAGTATGGGGAATGGCTCAGCACCATGGTGGCTACCCTCTCAGTTCTCTCCCCAGAGCCACCAACCCCAGACTCTCCTCAAGCATCTCCAGTCCACTCTGCATCTCCCCCCCTTTGCTGGAGCCTAGGATAAGTAGATACAAGTGAAATTTTATGCATTGGCCTTTTAGAAAGCTCTCTGTGACTACAGCCATCTGTGACTCCTGGCAGACAGAAACCATGCAGCTTTTCACAGCTGGGTGTTATCTGGATTCCTTTCTGGCTCTGTTGCTGTAGCAAGGGAGACCAGGTTGGTGTTCAGGCTCCACACATCTTGTGGGGTCTGGCTGCTGAATTATTCCTTTGGCACTTTAGCTGCTGCCTATGGAAGCCCAGACAGACTTCTTGCATCTCCTCTGCACTCCATACCAGTCACATTGTGGTAAAGCTGTTTCTTCTGTCTGTCTGTGCTCATAAGGCTTCTCTCCCACTACTGTTCTGTTGTTTATTCTGAATGACTTCTCTGCAATTTAGTCACAATACCATATTGGTCTTGGGAGGAGGTTAGTGTAGCTGCTACTTACTCCTCCACCATCTTGGATCCTCCAAAAGATCCTGTCTCATGTTAACCAGATCACAAGTGTATACAAGCAGAGCATAATGTACAAAAAATATCTTATACAATTATTTTTACTTTCCAGCACCTAGCACAGAACTGCTCATGTGCATTTGACAACCATTGCTTTAATTTAATACAAAATGGATCAAATGCTCCTCAATGTGTCATTAAGATTAAAGGTACTCAACATACCCTCAAAGTCTGTGGACATTCATAGATTTAACTTTGGGTTTGCATAACCCAATAATTTTCAGAAGTACAAGAGTAACACAAGCTGCAGAAGGACATGTTCCTTTGCCCAGCTCAGCATCTGCCTTTGGGGGAAGTTGTGCTGCTCTCTGCTCCTCACCATGTGAACAGATATTGCAAGGAAAGGAATAATTGCCCTTTCAGACAAAGTGCTACTAAGGAGTTATATAGTTCAGCAAGGCCTGATATAATTGTGGGGTTAAGAAAGGCAGTGTAGCTGTGGACAGAGTGCCAGTGATCCAAAGGGTCATTGGTTCAATTTCCAGTGAGGGTACATGCCTGGGTTGAGGGCCAGGTTCCCAGTGGGGAATGCAAGAGAGGCAACCACACACTGATGTTTCTCTCTGTCTTTTTTTCCCCTCCCTTCCCCTCTGCCTAAAAGTATAATAAATATAATCTTTTTTTAAAAAATAAAGAAAGGCAGGCTTGAAGAAGTGACATTTAAGTTGGGTTTATGGAGCTAGCTAGGAGAAAGAGAGTATTTTCAAGTAATATGAGAAGAAAGAGTTTCAATGACAGGGCAAAGGAAAACAACAGGTATGCAGGGCTATTATAGAAAGATCCCTGGTGAAGAAAGTGAGGAAAGAGAAGGCTTAAGAAGTAGGCAGGCACCAAGGTAAGGATCCAAGGCTAAGTTTGGGACTGCCGCCTCTTTATTGTCACCACATCCTCTGCAATGTACAAGTCTTACTAAGTTTTCTCCTGGTGGTGACCCACAGAAAATAGAAAGTTGTGGAAATTAATTGACAAGTAAACTTCTCAGATATTAAATTGCCCACGAAGCAGCCTAGCACATGGAAATAAATTCTAAACATCCCTTGTGAAGGCACTGAGCCATGCCCTAAATCAGTCATTATATTAGAAAGTACCAAGGGACTTAATGGCATATAAAGTCCCTGGAGCATCATTAGAAAACTGTAACCAAAATGTATTCCACAAGAGTCAACCTCAGCAGGACAGCAACATTATGCCACCCTTTTGGTGCTTGTGAGAAGTCAAACTCCTTGTATATTCTAATGTTGGACAATAATGGGCTTGTGAACTCAAGTTCACAGGCTGATGCTTGTTGCCACTACAAATTACCACAACATCATAAGTATCTAGGAAGGTTGTCCATTTCGGATAAGTCCACAATAGTGAAAGAGAAAGAAAACAGCCTCTTATTCAACTAAAGCAGGTGAGTCAACTCTGGTGATAAATGTCACAGCCCCTACATCTGAGGCTCTGTGAGTGGAATACTGACTGGTGCTTTGTTAACTGAAAAAATTGAGAGAGCAAGAATCTCATTTAATTTCCAGTGTGACACAGCAAGACCTTCAGAGCCTCCATTCTGCAACAGTACAGACATTGGAATAGGCTACCAAATGTAATTACAGAATTTTCTTCCCTTAGTGAGCAATCATTTATCATACAGAATTTAAGGAGAGGCCTCAAATGCACAGATGGATTTCAGTGATCTCATAAAATTTCCTATACTTCTGGGATTAAACAAAAACCAGTATATTTCAAGGTAGCTGTACATTCTTCAGGTCTGACATTCCAACAAGGTTCCCTGCCCTTACAACCAGGATTTTAAAGAAGACTGAAAAGTTGATGAAAGAATGACCAAATAATATGGTCTTTTAAAAAATGATTAATCCTTTCCATTGTTTTAAACAAAATTTTCATACTTGAAATGATCCCAGAATCATTCAGATCCAAAGATGACACATTTTAAACCTAAGAGTAGAAAGGAACAGATATTGTCTAGTTGCCAAATTAAAACACCACAGACAATGGTATTCATTTATTGAGAGGTCACTTAATCCAATTCCTAACGAGAGTTAGTATGAACAGAAAAGAGCATAGGGAGACAATAAAATATATTAACACCAGAATAAATAATTGGAAAATTCCTGGGACCTTATAGGGTCCTTCCTCAAGGCTATATTCAAGGAGAATCAGCATTCTCCACCTTCATTCTGCAATTCCTCGAATAAAGATAAGCAGAGAGTGAAAGGCACCTGAATTACAAGTTGAGACAGAAGACCACAGAAACATGGCCCATTACTGTATGCAGATAAAATATTTTAATATGAAGTTCTGGCCAAGATGGAGGCATAGGTAGAAACCCTTTGCTTCCTCACACAAACAAAAGGATGATAACGACAACCTAAAATCAATAAACAACCAAAAGCACCAGAAAATCAAACTGCATGGGACTCCAACAACCAAGAAACTAAAGAAAAAATCAACCAGAACAACCAGACCAGTAAGGTGGTGGACCACAGGGGTTGGCTCAGGAAAACCAAGGTGAGGCAGAGGACCAGGTGTGTGGGGCTGGCTGTGGTGAGGTGGCAGACTGCATGGGCAGGGCTGGCTGAAGGCAAAACTGAGCCTCAAAGCTGACTGTGGACTATGGCAGAGTTGCACCAATGGGAGAAACTCCCAGTCCCACATGAGAGTCTGTTGGAAAGTGCACTAGAGATGAGCAGATGAGCTGCATTATTCCCTCTCTGGCCCCTCCCCCATAGGCAGCCTAGAAGCACAGCAAAAAGGGTTGCCCTGCCTGGGTGAATAACTAAGGCCCCATGCCCTTACAACTTATCAGGTGCCCCACAACAAGGAAATATGGCCCAAATGAAAGAACAGAGCAAATCTTCAGAAAGAGAACTAAGTGAGGAAGAGAGACCCAACCTATCTGATGGGGAATATAAAGCCCTGGTAGTCAAAATGCTCACACATCTGATTGAGCTTGTTCAAAAAATTAATAAAAAATGAAATATACTCAAAATGAAATAAAGCAAAATATTCAGGGAACCAACAATGACCAGAAGGAAATCAGGACTCAAAGAGCTATTTGGAAAAAGGAAAAAATAAACATCCAACCAGAACAGAATGAAGAAACAAGAATTCAAAAAAGCCAAGAGAGGCTTACAAACCTCTCAGAAAACCTGAAATGTTCCAATATCCAAATTATAAAGGTGCCAGAAGGAGAAGAACAATAGCAAGAAATTGAAAACTTATTTGAACAAACAATTTAGAAAAAACTTCCCCAATTTGGGGAAGGAAATAGACTTCCAGGAAGTCCAGGGAGCCCAGAGAGTCCCAAAGAAATTGGGCCCAAAGAGGAACACACCAAGGCACATCATCATTAAGTTACCCAATACTAAAGATAAAGAGAGAATCTTCAAGGCAGCAGGGGTAAAGGAGAGTTACCTAAAAAGGAGTGCCCATAACACTATCAGTTCTTAAAAAAATACAGGCAAGAAGGGGCTGGAAAGAAGTATTTGAAGTCATGAAAGGCAAGAACCCACATCCAAGATTACTCTATCCAGCAAAGCTATCAGTTAGAATGAAAGGGCAGATAAAGTGCTTACCAGATAAGGTCAAGTTAAAGGAGTTCATCATCACCAAACCATTACCACATGAAATGTTAAAGGGACTTATCTAAGAAAAAGAAGATAAAAAATATGACCAGTAAAATGACAATAAACTCACAACTATCAACAAATGAACCTAAATGAAAAGAAAAACAATGAAAACAAAAGCTAAGCAAACAACTAGAACAGTAACAGAATCAGAAAAATGGACATCACATGGAGGGTTTTCAGTGGGGAGGGGAAGTGAGGAATAGGGGAGGGAAGGTACAGGGAAGAAGATGCATAATTATTAAGCATAAAATAGACAGGGAGAGATAAAAATGATATAGAAAAGAGAGGACTCAAAGAACTTATATGTACAACCCATGGACATGAACTGAGGGGAGGAGAATGCTGGAGAGTTGAGGGGGCAGGGCGGAGGGGGGATAAAGGGAAAAAATGAGAAAACTGTAATAGCACAAACAATAAAAATACTTTAAAATAAACAGACAAAAATAAAATTTAAAAAAAATGTATTTTAATATGTTAAGATAAAGGGCGCAGGTGGGTGATATCTTCAAGAGAAAAATAAGAATATTTTAAATTATAATCAAACATTCTCATTCTGATTATATCCATTCAGCCCAACACAGGAAAGTACATTGATATTAATTATAAGATTATTTGTTTGTAATAACAAGTAAATTTTTTGAAAAATGGAATGGCTATGGCTATGGTCAGAAGCAAACTGCCATAATTTCTATCCATTTCTTGTGTTACCATGTAAACAAGATACAGTGTACATCATTGAAAGAAAGGCTGACTAGTTTCCCTCAGAGGATTTTCCACATTTTCCATTCAAGAGTGCCCACTTTGAGGCAAGGGGATGGGGAATGGGCAGTCATACTTTCTTGGAGACCATGGCTCACCAGTGAGGAATCATCTTTCCTCTCTGGCTTTCATGGTTTCCCATACAACTTGTTTTTTTTTTTTTTTTTCTATTGCTTCCCTACAAGAGCAGCTATATCCTGAGTATCTATACATGTCCAAAAATATAAAAAGTCCTTCTCAGTCTCACACAGCTTTTAAGTATCAAGATTGGGCATTAAAAACATCTATGATTCTAGAGTCAATGTTTATGGAATTAAACACAATCCCCTGAAATGTGTGGGAGTGCATCAACAAATGTGCATGCAGGCACACACATACATGTGTATAAGTGGAGACACACACATACACATCTCACACTGGGTTTCCTCAAGACACAAACTGAAGTTCACCGGTTAGCTAAAAAGAAAAAAATAATATCATCAAGTCATTTTCAGATATTCAACAATAATAATGTAGATAGAGTGAAATTTTAGAACAAAAGCGGTACTTCAAACAATAAGTCATATGTAAATGATAGCTGAAACAGCCAACGGAGCATCAGGAACTTGTAGGCAAGGCCTTGTTATTTTTCTCTGAATTTTAAAGTACTCTAGGACAAGGGTTCCCCAAGTAGTATATATAGTACTCCAGGGAATCAAAGTTATTCCAAAATGTATATGGCATAAGGGTAGAAAGCAACTTGTCACAGATCATCCATTACATTGAAAGACACCATGATAGGATGAAATGTGGAGCCCAGTGTCTTAGATGTCAGTGATTTTCCCACTGACTACAAAAATTTTAGAAGAGTCAGTACAGCAAGAACATGAGTGACAGAAAAGGCTTTAGGGAAAGTACATAGCCAATTTTTTTTTAAAAAAAAAGGAACAGTAAAAACAGTGTTTTATTGAGAAAATGGGCACAAAGAAGGATGAGCAGATGGAGGTGTGAACCTTTAGGAAAAGAGGGCTGTAAGTGCCCTGTCATGATCTGACTGTCTAGATTCAAGTACTTCAAGGGTGAAGGGAAGAGACCATGTGCTCCACCATCTCTTAAAAATATCTCTTATAAAATAAGACTGATGGTATAAGTTGTGTCAGGAGGATCTTGTAAAAGATATTGTTGGACTGAGCTAATGGAGAAATCCCCAAGATCTGAAGACCTAGATTCTAATCCTGTTTCTTTTTTTAATCAAACTTTTTCTTTATTATGTTTATGCTTAGAAAGATGTGTATCATTACAAGATTATAAAATACTAATATATGTGGTTTTCTATATCTTTCATAATTTTGTTTCTTCACATTTTTTTGTTTGTTTTTTATTGTTGTTCAAGTCCAGTTGTCTCCATTTCCCCCCAGCCCCATACATCCCCACCTATTACCCTCATTCCTACCCCTCTTTGGCTTTGTCCATGTGTCCTTTATGCATGTTCCTTGATGATCCTTCCCCTTTTCAAATGCCAATTTACTGTGGAACACTTGAAAACTGCTTAGCCCTGTTCTGTCTCAAGTTCTCCATTGGCAAGGGATAGTAAATAAACCCTCTTTGGGGTACCTCAAAATCACATTCTTATATTTTCGATAAGTATAACTACAAATTTCTAAAACTGTTCCTCCCTTTCAGTTAAATGGGTCCCTCTATTTCAGCCAAAAAAAAAAAAATTAAAATTTCTTCCATTCTCTGTCAATGCTCAGGAAAAAAAAAAAAAAAAAAAAAAAAAAAAAAAAAAAAAAAAAAAAAAAAACAAGAGATCAGTCTTCCATCCCAAAACAGTTTTATCCTCACCAGTGTGGCTCAGTTGGTTTGGTGTCATCCTGCTAAGCAAAAGATTGCTGGTTCCATTTCCAGTCTGGGCACATACCTGTGTTGGAGGTTCAGTCCCCAGTCAGGTCATGAATGAGAGGCAGCTGATTGAAGTTTCTCTCTCATATCAATGTTTCTCTCCTCCTTCTCCCTCCCTTCCTCTCTCTCTAAAATCAATAAATAAAATCTTTAAAAAGACACAAAGACAGTTTTAAAAAACTAAGAGAAATTCAAAAAAGTAATTAAATTACACATTTATCCTTACATTGGTAGAAACAACATCCATGTTGTTGTATCTATGATGGCATATTGAATATTCCCTAATAAAATATGGAGACAGAGCCCATGCTGTAGGTTATATTATTTAAAACATCATCTAGTTATTCCAGCCGTAAATCCCGGTGGAAAAAGTAAATGATGGACCATCATCACCCCATGGGTTCTTCAAAGTTGACAGGCTGTGTTTTACTGAGATTAGAAATTTTTTGTTTGTTTGTTTGCTTGTTTGTTTTTGAAAATAAGCTCTCAACAATGAAGTCAAATGAATTGACTGAATACTATTTTTGTATTTTCAATTCTAGAAAGCCAACCCTACAGGAGCTGGCAGTCTTATAAAAGGGAATACCTCATCATTGTCATTTCTAGAACAAAGAAAAAAGGTATATTAATTTGTTTCACATCCTGCTGCTGATTGGCCATAAAGATCTCACTTGTCAGTATGAAACAGATAAATTTATCAAAAGCAAAGGATTACTTATCTATCAATGGCTACTTTCTCATCAGTTAAAGATGGGGGCAGGAATAGAATCATGAGAAAGACCATGGCTTTTTGTTTGTTTTGCTTATAACTACAAAACTGGATCAGGAAGATCCCCCTGGTGGAATATATCTCAAGTTTAGAGATCACCATCTCCTTAAATTCATCCCTCTGAGTTAACTTTTGATCTCCACAGGAAATAAATGTTAAAAATCAAAAAATCATGAAAGAAAGAATACATCACACTACATAATTTTAGTGTAAATTATTGTATTGGATGGTTTTGTCATGCAACTAAAGCCTGGGGGGAATGATTTGAGTATGCTGGTCTTATAAGTAAGCCTAAGCATGGATTGAAAGAGATAGGATGCATTAAAAAAAAAAGACAACTCTGAGAAAGCCCCACCAAAGATTCTCTTCTGTGTCATTTTGCTTCAAGTCATCCTTGAGAAGCTTGATAAGGTTATGATATCCTTGGGAGTTAAAACAAAAGAAAGTAAAATTCCAAAGGAGGACTTTTACTTCAAATATACTTACATTAAATAGGATTAGATGACTCTAGTGTTCTAGAGAAACACTGTAGAAGTAGGAACATAATGTACATCATAAGAACCCTGAAAAAACATTTGAAAAGATCTATGCACCCCAATGTTCATAAGAGCACAATTTACAATTGCCAAGTGTTGGAAGCAACCTAAGTGCTCATCAGTAAATGAGTGGATCAAAAACTATGCTACATCTACACAATGGAATACTACACAGCAGAAAGAAAGAAGGAGCTCCTACCTTTCATGACAGCATGGATGGAACTAAAGAGAATTGTGCTGAGTGAAATAAGCTAGGCAGTGAAAGACAAATATCATATGATCTCACTTATAAGTGGAACCTAATCAACAAAACAAATAAGCAAGCAAAATTTAACCAGAGACATTGAAATAAAGAACAAACTGACAGTTAACAGAGGCATGGTAGGAAGGGGGTAAAGGGGGAAAGAAGGGGAAGTTATCAAGGAACATATATAAATGACCATGGGCAAAGCAAAGGTGGGTAAGATTGGAGGTAGGAGTGGGGAGTCAGTGGTGCGGGGGAAGGGATAGGTGTAAAATGCACAACTCTACTTGAACAATAAAAAAATCTAAATGTTCTAGTAGCAACATTTATAGAATAATTTTCTATATAAAATTATTTTTAATATTTTATTTATTTTATCTTTAGAGGGGAAGGGAAGGAGAGAGGGAGAGAAACATCAACGTATGGTTGCCTCTTGTGCGTCCCCTGCTGGGAACTGGCCTGCAACCCAGGCATGTGCTCTGACTGGGAATTGAACCATGATCCTTTGGTTCACAGGCCCACGCTCAATCCACTGAGCTACACAAGCCAGGGCTTCTATATAAAATTATTAAGAAAACCATTTTCCTTCTTGTTTCATAGTAAGTCTGTGAAACCTGGTATGTATTTTATAGTTAGAACACACCCCAACACAAATGCTAAATGTTCATCAGAAATATTTTATCTATATTCATATTTCCTGACATTTATAGTTAATAAAGTAGGTTCATATACCCCAATTGCTCTAAATAGACTTTTAAATTTCCCAATAACTAAGTCAAATATTATTTTTAAAATTAAATTAATCACAATTAGATGGGAATGAAAACAGTATCTCCAAGAGATTCCTGCACTCCCATGGTCTTTTTTTCTACTAAAATTTTATTTTTTATTATACACTTTACACTGAGCTCTGCAGAAAATATAATTACAATGATTTCAATATGCAATTCTTGGTTGAAGGAAGATGGCGGCGCGGTAGGAAGAAGCACATTCCACTTCCCCGTATACACGGGAGAAAAGCCTAGCTAATTTACAGCAGAGCAGAGCAAACAGACATCAGAAACACAGCATATTTGAAAACAGGAGATTGAAAATTGCAGCAGACATTGAAAAAACAGAGAGTAAGGAGAGTACTCCAGGAGTGCAGAGACTGGGGCCGGGGCTGTGGCCCAGGGCCAGAGCTGGCCACAAGACTCTAGGGAGAGAGCCAAGTCAACTGCTCCCTGACCGGCCAAACAAGGTTTCAACAGCACTAGGATATACCTGGTTGCTTGAAATCTCAGAGAGGAGTTAAGGTCTCATAGCCCTGGAAGAACTGCACACCTGAGCTTGCACAACTGTCAGTGCAAGCGTGCCACTGGGGGACCTGCATGGAGCCCGCGTGACACCAGGCACCTGCGTGGCAATCAATCATCACCCACACAACAGTAAGCAACCCTGCAAAGAGGGCTGGGAGATCATAAATGCCTTCATGCAACTGGGGAAGGTGCACGCTGCCTCAGAATATACACCTGAGGCCCTGTGAGGAGCGGCCCCAGGCTACCTCTGAGGAGACTAGCCCAAAGATAACTGAGTTCTGAACAGGGAGAACAGCAGTACCGTTACCGCTTGGCCATTGCAGCCAGCAAGACCAGAAAAACTGGCTTGGAAAGATTGATAAGAGCAAGGGTAGGTGGTTTTGTTTGTTTGTTTTTTAATTAGATTCATTATTTTTATATTTTCTTACCCCTCAACTCCTTTTGCTTCTTGTTACTGCTTTCTTGTTTTATTCCTTCTTCTGTTCTTTCCAATCTTATATCTTCTTCCTTCCTCTTTTTTCTTTCTTCTTTCCTTTCTTCCCTTTTCAATTTTTCTTCCTCTTTTCCCTTTTTAAATAACCACGAGTGAGACAAAAAAATAAAAAAATAAAAAAAATAAAAAAAAACAAAAACCTGGAACTGTGAAAAAAACAGAGTTGGTCCCAAAGAGGGGGTAGTTCAACAGCTGAGACAGTGGAAGCTGTGAACACCAGGATACCAGAAGGAGACAGCAGCACTGAATCTCACAGGTATTCTACAACAGAAGTTCACAAAAGAAACCCAGGGAGCCAGAACAGATCAATTTAAGAAGCTGAGCCTAACGAGGAGAGCCTCAGAAAAAATGGGAAGGCAAAGAAACAATCCCAGAAAGAACACTAAATGAAACAGAGGCAACGCAACTATCAGATTTTGAGTTAAAAGCAATGGTTATCAGGAAGCTCCAAGAGCTCTCAATGAACTACCAGAAACAACAGGGAAGCTACAATGAACTCACTGGAAACTATACCAACATGACAAAGGAAATAGGAACTATCAACAAGGGCCAAGAGGAAATGAAAAATACAATTTCTGAACTGAAGAACAAACACAGTGGAAGGAATCAAAAGCAGAATGGATGAAACAGAAGATCAGATCAGCAAGTTGGAGGACAATGCAGAAAAAAAAAAAAAAAAACAGCCAGAAAGAGCAAGAAAAGGAAAAGAGGCTCAGAAAGAATGAACATGGATTAAGAGAAATGAAAGAAAATATGAACCATAATAATATCCCTATAATAGGGATACCAGAAAGAGAAAAAAGAAGAGCAAGAGATGGAAAACCTATTTGAAAAAGTAATGATGGAAAACTTCCCTAATTTGGTGAGAGAAAAAGCCACATAAATCCAGGAATCACAGAGAGTCCCAATAAAGAGAAACCCAAAGAGGCCCACTTCAAGACACATCATAATTAAAATGGCAAAATTCCAAGACAAAGAGAGAATCTTAAAGTCAGCAAGGAAGAAAAAGGAAGTAACATACAAGGGAGCCCAAATTAGGTTAGCAGCTGACTTTTCATTGGAAACGCTCCAACCCAGAAGACAATGGCAAGAAATATTCCAAGTAATGAGAACCAAAGGCTTGCAACTAGGACTACTTTACCCAGCAAGACTTTCAATCAAGATAGAAGGCCAAATAAGGCGCATCCCAGACAAAAGAACTCTGAAAGAATACACCTCTACCAAACCAGTCCTGCAAGAGATGATAAAGGGACTGCTTTAAGGAAAGGAAGAGAGAGAGAGAGAGAGAGAGAGAGAGAGAGAGAGAGAGAGAGAGGGAGGGAGAGGGAGAGAGAGGGAGAGGGGAACACAGGTAAAAAAAATGGCAATGAATAAGTACCTATCAATAATAACCTTAAATGTAAATGGATTAAATGCTCCAATCAAAATGCATAGAGTAGCTGAATGGATAAGGCAGCATGACCTACACATATGCTGCCTACAAGAGACCCACCTCAGGACAAAAGACCTACAGAGACTCAAAGTGAAGGGCTGGAAACAAATTTTCCAAGCAAATGGACGGGGAAAAAAAGCCGGGGTAGCGCTACTCATATAAGATAAACTATACTTCAAAAGGAGAGCCATAAAAAGAGATTCAGAAGGTCACGTCACTATACTCATGGGAAGAATCCACCAGGAAGACATAAACATTGTAAATATATATGCACCCAACATAGGAGCACCTAAATACATCAAGAAAATCATACAGGACTTCAAGAAAAATATTGACAGCAATACAATTATAGTAGGTGATTTTAACACCCCACTGTCAAAAATGGACAGATCTTTCAAACAAAAAATAAACAAAGATATTCTGGCATTGAACAACATTCCAGATGAAATTGACTTAACTGATATATATATATAGAGAGAGCACTTCATCTCAAAGAAACTAAATACACATTCTTTTCAAAAGCACATGGAACATTCTCAAAGATAGACCACATGATAGGACACAAAACTAACCTCAACAAATTCAAGAAAATTGAAATCACAACAAGCATTTTCTCCATCCACAAGGGACTGAAATTAGAAAACAACCCCAAGGAGAAAAACCTAAAATCCTCAAAATTATGGAGATTGAATAGCATGCTATTAAACAATCAGTGGGTCAAGAATGAAATTAGGGAGGAAACCAAAAATTTTCTATAAACAAATGAAAATGAACTCACAATGACCCATAACTTATGGGACACAGTGAAGGCAGTCTTCAGAGGGAAGTTCATAGTGATACATCCTACCTAAAAAAGATAGAAACATCTCAAACAACTTAACCCTAAACCTAGAAGAACTTGAGAAACAATAACAAAGACAGCCCAGAGCAAGTAGAAGGAAGGAAATAACCAAGATCAGAGCAGAATTAAATGACATAGACATTAAAAGCACAATTCTAATGATCAAAGAACCTCAGAGCTGGTTCTTTGAAAAGATAAACAGAATTGACAAGCCTTTAAGCATGCTCATCAATAAAAAAAAGAGAGAGGACCTAAAAAAAAAAACAATCAGAACTGCAAGAGGAGAGATTACAACTGACACCAGAGAAATACAAAGGATTGTAAGAAATTACTATGAAGAACTGTGTGCCAAGAAATATGAAAAGGTAGATGAAATGGATAAGTTTCTAGAAAAATATAATCTCCCAAAACACAATGGAGAAAAAGCAGAAAACCTGAATAGACCAATAACACCAGATGAAATAGAAGCAGTAATCAAAAAACTGCCGACACACAAAATCCCTGGACCAGATGGCTTCACAGGAGAATTTTACAAAGCATTTAAGGAAGAGCTAGCCCGTATCCTTCATAAACTTTTTGAAAAAAATCTAAAATGATGGATGACTCCCAAACTCTTTTTATTAAGCCAGCATCATGCTAATCCTCAAACCAGATGAAGACATAACAAAGAAAGAAAACTTCAGGCCCATATCGCTGATGAACATAGACACTAAAATCCTCAACAAAATATTGGCAAACTGCATCCAACAATACACTAAAAAAGATCATACACTATGACCAAGTGGGATTGATCCCAGGAATGCAAGGATGGTTCAACATTCTCAAATCTGTAATTGTAATACATCACATAAACAAAAGTAAAGACAAAAATCACATGATCATATCAATAGATGAGGATAAAGCATTTGATAATGTATGGACCCATTTCTGATAAAAACACTCAGCAATATGGGAATTGAGGGAGCATTCCTCAACGTAATAAAGACCATACATGGGAGACCTACAGCCAACATCATACTTAATGGGCAAAAACAAAAATCTTTTCCGCTAAGATCAGGAATAAAACAAGGTTATCCACTTTCACCACTTCTATTAATATAGTATTGGAATTCTTAGCCACAGCGATTAGACAAGAAAAGGAAATAAAAGGCATCCAAATTGGAAAGAACGAAACAAAACTATCATTGTTTGCAGATTACATGATACTGTACATAGAAAATCCTATAGACTCAGCTAAAAAACTGTTGGACCTAATAAATGAACTTGTCCAAATAGTCGAATGCAAAGTCAATATCCAGAAATCAAAGGCATTTTTGTATACCAACAATGAAAGAGCAGAAGCAGAAACCAAAAGAAAATCCCATTCACTATAGATAAAGAAAAATAAAATAGCCAGGAATAAACCTAACCAAGGAGGTAATAGACTGGAACTCCAAAAACTACACAACACTGAAGATAGAAGTCAAGAAAGACACAAACAAATGGAAACATATATCATGTTCATGGATCAATAGAATTAACATCATCAAAATGTCCATACTACTCAAAGCAATTTACAGATTCAATGCAATACCTATTAAAGTACCAATGGCATATTTCACAGACATAGAACAAACACTTCAAAAATTTACATGGAACCATAAATGACCTTGAATAGGTGCAGCAATTATGAGAAAGAAGAGCAAAGTAGGAGGGATTAAAATACCTGACACCAAACTGTACTACAAGGCCACGGTAATCAAAACAGCCTGGTACTGGCACAAAAACAGGCACAGGGACCAGTGGAATAGAACAGAGAGCCCAGAAATAAACCCAATTCTCTAAGGTCAATTAATATTTGACAAAGGAGGCAGCAACATAAAATGGAGTAAAAGTAGCCTCTTCAACAAGTGGTGTTGGGAGAACTGGACAGCTACGTGCAAAAAAAAAAAAAAAATGAAACTCGAACACCAACTTACACCATACATAAAAATAAATTCAAGGTCGATAAAATATTTAAATATAATCCCTGACACCATTAAAGTCCCAGAGGAGAACATAGGCAGGAAAATCTCAGACATTCCACGCAGCAATATTTTTACTGATATGTCCCCTAAATCAAGGGACATAAAGGAAAGAATAAACAAATGGGATCTCATCAAAATAAAAAGCTTCTGTATGGCTAAAGAAAACAGTATTAAAATAAAAAGAGAACCAAGTATGTGAGAAAACATACGTGCCAATAATACCTCAGACAAGGGTTTAATCTCCAAAATATATAAAGAACTTACATGACTCCACTCTAAGAAGACAAGCAACCCAATCGAAAAGTGGGCAAAGTACTTGAACAGACACTTCTTCAAGGAGCATATACAGAGGATCCAGAGACACAGGAAAAGATGTTCAGTACTGCTAGCTATCAGAGAGATGCAAATTAAAACCACAATGAGATACCACCTGACACCAGTCAGAATGACCATCATAAACAAAGCAACAAACAACAAATGTTGGAGAGGTTGTGGATAAAAGGGGACCCTAGTGCACTGTTGGTTGGATTGCAGACTGGTACCACCACTATGGAAAGCAGTATGGAATTTTCTAATAGAACTAAAAATGGATCTACCTTTTGACCCTGTAATCCCACTGCTAGTATTATATCCTAGGAACCCTGAAACATCAATCCAAAAGAACCTATGCACCCCAATGTTCATAGCAGCACAATTTACAATAGCCAAGTGTTGGAAGCAACCTAGGTGCCCATCAGTAAATCAATGGATGAAGAAACTATGGTACATTTACACAATGGAATTCTATGCAGCAGAAAGAAAGAAGAAGCTCCTACCCTTCGCAATAGCATGGATGGAACTGGAGAGCTTTATGCTACGTGAAATAAGCCAGGAGATGAAAGACAAATACCATATGATTTCACCTTTAACAGGGACCTAATCAACAAAACAAACAAATAAGCATAATATAACTGAAGACAGTGAAATTGAGAACAGGCTGACAGTCACCAGAAGGGAGAGAGGAGTGAATTCCAGGGGAAAAGGGGAAGGGTTTAGAGCAACAAGTCTAAAAGACACATGGACAAAAACTAGGGGGGTGGAAATGGGAGGCACATGGGGAGGGCTGGGGCGGTGGGCTAGGATGGAAGTAGAAGACAGAAAACTGTACAAGAACAACAATTAAAATAAAAAAATTGAATCATAAAAAATGCAATTCTTGGATTCAGTAATATGCTTTATAAATAGCTTCTGTCATTATTTAGATATTTATAGAGACACTAAGTCAGTTAACAAATAAAATAAGTAAAATAACTTTGTAAATTACAAACATCACAGGTAAGGAAAATGGATGATCAGTTAAGTCACTTTGCCAGCATGTTTTTTTAAACAAGATTCACAGTTTGTTTCATCATATATATCTCCACCCCAAAAGTTAAATATATTGCTGATGCTAATAACTTAAAACTGTTATCTTCGTTACCTTAAAAGAAAATTCAATTCAATATGAAGGAAATTCAACAAGAAAATTTCAGGACCCTTGATGAGAGACATTCAATACAAAGGTTCCAGTGCATACAAAAGTTCCAGTAAGGTGCATACAAAAAGTTCCAGTAAGGCTAAGAAGAGTGCTTCTTAGTTAACATATGATCAAAGAAAACAGTTGAACTAGGCAGTCTAAATAGCTAGCCATCAAGAAGTTACCAATAAAAGACTTATGCTAGTAACTAACCATGTTTTAAAAGCCTTATCCGATATTACAAAAACATCTAGAGTAGTATTTATGAATGCAAACATAACTGATTTTTGCCTTCTATGCATAATCCTCTTTGAAATGCTAAAAGTGAGTCTCAACTGTGCTTCCTTTGAGAAGCTGTAGGTGCACTTGAATGATCTACTGATTTACCTTCTCAAAGTATTCTTTGCAGGCAGTCATATGTTGCTTGATCATAGGAGAATCTGAGGTCTAATTTGCTGGACAGACTTCTCCATGGACTTCCATTGATTGGAATGCCTTCACCAAGTGGAAGGTCTCTTTCATGCTTCAGCCCACTGGGAGATCATTGGCATTTAAATGCTTGACGATTCTGTTGGAGTCAATTATGAAGAGACCTCTTAGTGTAAGACCAGGAACTTCCAATGGCACACTGCTGTCTCAGGAAATCTATTTAGTCAAATTTGACAACAGCACAATGTTCATGTGGCCCACACTGCCATTCTTCCTTGGTATGTTGGTCCTGGTGAGATGGCTGAAGTGAAATTCCACAGAAATGGTTACAACTTCACAGTTCATATCATGAAACTCATTGGTTTTGTCACTAAAAACAATTTCTGTAGGACACACAATGGTGGAATCCAAAGGATAAGAGGACACCAATTACCTTTTAAAGTCATCAAGGCTTAGTTCTTTGAAATCTCCATTGCCAACAGCTGTACTTTTAAAATAAGGTGTGTGCTGGGTGAAGGCAGGAATGTGGTACGAAGTAATTGTGCTAAAGGCAAATTTTGCTTGACTGGAAGCATACCAAAATACATTTGTGAAACATGTTATTTGAGAAGCACCAGGCCTAAGGGTTGCAGAGGCAGAGATGACCCAAGGAATGGTCCTCACATGTAGGGTAACCATACCCTGCAGCAATGTACCCACAGTGGCTGCCGTCTTCAGTGCACATAGGAGCCATGGAAAAGACCTGCACTTCAATAGCCAGGATATGGAAACAGCCCAAGTATCTTTCAATGGATGAATGGATAAAGAAGTTGTATATGTACACACAAATGCTATTCATCCATGACAAAGAAGGAAAACCTGCCATTTGCAACAACTTGGATGGACCTTAAGAGAATTATGCTAAGTAAAATAAGCCAGACAGAGAAAGAAAAAGACTGCATGGTAACATGTATATTTGAAATCTAAACAAAAAGTCAAAATCATAGAAAGAAAGAGTAGAAAAGTGCTTTTCAGGGGTTGGGAGTTGTGGAAAATAAGAAGAAATTGTGAAAAAGGTACACACTTTCATCTATAATATAAATATGACCTGAGGATCTAATGCATAGTGTAGTGACTGTAGTTGATAACACTGCATTGTATAACTTACAAATTTTAATTGATTATTGTTAAAAATCCAGTTCATCATTTACAATACTTCAGGTGCTCAAAGGCAACATAACCCTACAGTATTGGATAGTGCAAGTCCAGTTATGAAAACGATGGGCCAAAATCTTGGTATATGAGTCACAGATTCACAGTGAGTCTTGTTAATTTCATTTTTCATTTTTCATGGGCACAGACTATGTTTGTATGCCTGACCAGCCATTGAACACATGTTCTCCCCAAGTCACGAAGAAACCCTATCAGATGATAACATAGATTCCCATAACACCAGCCATACTGCTTATAAAAAAAAATTCTACCATAAGGTTCCGGAGGGTAGGATCCAGCACAAATTGAACCCATAATGCCTTGTCCAGTGCCTGGCACAAAGTAAGCATTTGTATAATTGTTATTAAATGAATGACTGTTTTCCTGGAAGTCAACCAATAGACTCCTTTACACGTACTTTATGATGTGAACTTTGTTCACACTGGGTATCAATTATTTACCCAGTCAAGAGACTCTAAGCTCATAACCAATGTGTATGATAGTCTAATAGCAACCTTACTGTCTACTCCCTGCCTCTTTAAATATGTCTCTACTGATGAATGCTGGGACTTTCAGAAGTTAAGTTAGTCTGTTAAAATTAAACACTCTTATAAGATGTTGCACAAATCTCTTACAGATATTAGACCTTGAGCAAGACAGACATTGAGCACCTGAAAAAAGAAAGGAAGAGGTACCACCGAAGATGGATAAAGGAAAGATACAAAATGGGGATGGAGAGGCAAGAGAGCCAAACAGTGCCTCCTTTGCCACTTGGCTGTCAGCCAGCACTGATGGCATATGATATCGCACATTTGCCTTGTACAATACTGCACACTTCCAATGTGGGGGTATAGGAAGACGTTTAAAGTAAAAGAGAATTACACTCACCAGGATGACTAAAATTAAGAAATAAAAAATAGCCCTGGCTGGTGTAGCTCAGTGGATTGAGCGCGGGCCTGTGAACCAAAGGATCGTGGTTCGATTCCCAGTCAGGGCACATGCTTGGGTTACAGGCCAGTTCCTGGCAGGGGACACATGAGAGGCAACCACACATTGATATTTCTCTCTCCCTCTCCTTCCCTTACCCTCTAAAAAAAATAAATAAATAAAATCTTTAAAAAAAAGAAATAAAAATAATAAGGGTGGGTGAGCATGGGGAGAAGTTGGAACACTCATACATTGCTAGTGAGAATGTAAAATGGTTAAGCAACGCTATTGCATCAAAGTAATCATTCAAAGGAGAAAAGTAACTTAGATGTACAAAAGGTAAAAGACCAAAAAAATTAATCTAAAATGAAAATCCCTATTTTCATCTTGAGATGCATTCACTCATTACCAAAATGAAAACTTACTGAGTACCTACTATGTGGTCATCCCTGTGAAGGCAAAAATGATTTAACAGATTCTTCATGAAGTTGATTTTCAGGGAACATAAGAGTCATGGAGTAATTGAAACAAACATAAACACTAGTCTACAAATGTGAAGTACTAAACAGAAGAATGTGGCAGGGATAGGGAGGGAGATAGACAAGATCATTCCTTGCATTCCCATATCTATTTTCCTGTCTTTTTAAATTAAAAATAATTATCGTATTGTTTGCATTACCATTTAACCCCGTTATGCTCCCCTACAATCACCACACTGTTGTCCATGTCCATAAATCCTTTTTCCTTTTTGCTTGATCTCTTCACCTCCTAACCTCCCTCCATCTGCCATAACTGTCATATTGTTCTTTATGAGTCTGTCTCTATTTTGCCTTTTAGTTCACATTATTCATTAGACTCCACATATGAATGAAATCATATGGTATTTGCCTTTCTCTGACTGGCTTATTTTAATCAGTGTAATGTTCTTCAGGTCCATCTGTGCTGTCACAAAGATAAAGCTTTCTTCTTTTTTACAGTCCAGTAGTATTCCATTGTGTAAATGCCCTACAGTTGTTTTATACACTTATCTACTGGTGGACACTTGGGCTGCTTCCATATTTTGGCTATTGTAAATAACGCTGCAATGAACACTGTGGTCCTTATGTTCTTTCAAATTAGTGCTTTGGGTTTCTTCAGATATATTCCCAGAAGTGAGATCACTGGGTCAAAAGGGAGACACATTTTTAATTTTTTGAGATATGTCTATATTGCTTTCCACAGTGGTTGCACCAGTCTGCATTCTTCTGGATAACATGATACTGTACATAGAGAACCCCAAAGATTATACCAAGAAATGAACTGCATT
Source organism: Anoura caudifer (assembly GCA_004027475.1). Lineage (NCBI taxonomy): Eukaryota > Metazoa > Chordata > Mammalia > Chiroptera > Phyllostomidae > Anoura > Anoura caudifer. The sequence continues at coordinate 26,441 of PVKU01003387.1, read as the reverse complement.
TATCAGCAATTCATTTGCTGATATATGAATTCAGTAAAGTAAAAGGATACAAAATTAATATCCAGAAATCAGTTGCATTTGTATATGCCAATAACAAACAAACAGAAAGGTAAATTAAGAAAACAATGCTATTCACAATTGCTTCATAAAGAATAAAATACCTAGGAATAAATCTAACCAATGATGTAAAAGACCTGTACTCAGAAAGACTTTGTTCAGTACTCACTGAACAAAGAAACAGAAGAAGGTATAAGTAAGTGGAAGCACATACCATGTTCATGGATAAGAAGAATTAACATCACTAAAATGTTCATGCTATACCCAAAGCAATCTATATATTCAAGGCAATTCCTATCAAGATTCTAATGATGTATTTCAAAGAACTAGAACAAATGTCCCAAAACTTTATATGGAACCACAAAAGGGCCCTCATAGCAACAGGAATCCTGAGAAAGAAGAACAAAGTTGGAGGAATCATGCTACCCAATATCAAACTATACTATAAGGCTATAGTAATCAAAACAGCATAGTACTGGCATAAAAAGAGACACACGGATCAGTGGAACAGAATAGCCCAGAAATAAACCCACACCTATATAGTTAATTAATAGTCAACAGAGGAAACAGGCACATACAATAGGCTAAAGATAGTCTATTCAATAAATGGTGTTGGGAAAATTGGACAGACGCATGCAGAAAATGAAACTAGACCACCTTCTTACACCACACAGCAGAATAAACTCGAAATGGATTAAAGACTTAAATATTAGACCCCAAACCATAAAAATCCTAGAAGAAAGTATAGTCAGTAAAATCAAGGATATTGGTTGTAGCAATATTTTCTTGGATATACTCCACAGACAAGGGAAATGAAAGAGAAAAACAAAAACAAATGGGACTACATCAAGTTAAAAACCTTTTGCACAACAAAGACAACCATCAACAAAACAAAAAAGACAAGTTATGGAATTGAGAATATATCTGATACATCTGATAAGGGGTTAATATCCAAAATTTATAAAGAACTTACAAAACACAACACCAAAAAAAACAATCCAATTAAAAAAGGGGCAAAGGACATGAAGAGACACTTTTCCAAAGAAGACATACAGATTAAATAGACATATTGTCCAATAGACATATAAGCAGAAGCCCAATGTCACTAATCATCAGAAAGATGCAAACTAAAACCACAATGACCTATGACCTCACATCTGTCAGGATGGCTATCATCTTTCTATATAATATAGCAGGCTCAGTGCCATTTTGTTATAACAGTGATGAGACAAAAAATTTGAATTCCCTGCCAGGGCCACTGTGAGTGTGGTTTGCACTTTCTCCCTGTGCCTGTCTGGGTTTTCTCTGGGGACTCCGGTGCCCTCTCACATTCCAAAGATGTGCATGTGAGGTTAACTGGCATGTCTACACTGTCCTAGTCCCAATGAGTATAGTGTGTGTTTTTGTCCTTGGGATGGTGTCCTGAACAGGTGTCCTGTTCAGGGTGGGTAAGCCCTTGTACCCTGAAGTGCTGGAAGAGGCTCTGGCAACCCACAACTCTGAACTGGAATAAGCTGGCTGGAAAATAATGTTGCTTTTAAAAAAGTTATTGTTTACACTGTTACAGATATCCCCCATTTCCTTCCCCTTTCCCCCCTCCACTAAGCCCTCATCCCCTGTACCCCCAGCCTTCACCGCATTTCTGTGTCCACCAGCTTTGCATATATGCATATATGTTCTTCTAATCTCTTCCAGTCTCCCCCACTCCCCTCCCCTCCGAGATCTACCAGTCTGTTCCATGTGTCCATGTCTATGCTTTTATTATGTTAGTTTATTGTTAGATTCCATATATGAGTGAGATCATGTGGTATTTGTCTTTCTCTGACTAGCTTATTTTACTTAGCATGGTAGTCTCCAGGTCCATCCATGCTGTCACAAAGGGTAGGAGCTCCTTCTTTATTTCTGCTGTGTAGTATTCCATTGCATAAATATATCACAGCTTGTTTTTATCCAATCATCTAGTGATACACACTTAGGCTGTTTCTAGACCTTGACTATTGTAAATGAAACTGCAATGAACATAGGGGTGAATGCATTCTTTCTGATTAGTGTTTTGGTATTCTTAGGGTACATTTCCAGAAGTGGGATTGTTGGGTCAAAAGGAAGTTCCATTTTTAATTTTTTGAGGAAACTCCATACTATTTTCCACAGTGCCTGCACCAGTCTGCACTCCCAATGACAGAAAATGTTACCTTTTTTGATCTTTCTTAAATGTATGTATAGTAAATGTTTATTTCAATGTCTAATATTAGAAGTGTTTAGGGTCTTTATTTAGAAGTTTGGTCATTTTGTTTTGACCGAAAATATTCTGTAGGAAATTTGCTTTTGTTTATATCAGCCTCCAGTAAAATTGGTTTGCTTGTATGTCATCACTTCACTAAAGCTGGAGTTTCTAAAAACCTGTCAATGATGTTAAGTGAGGAGATAACTGCACTGAAATCTCACTATTACACCAATGTTGTGGTTGGAGCCATGCAACTGCTTGGTAGTTGCAAGTCTGTACTTCACCAAGGTGTTTCTAGCACTGCAGTAACTGAGTACCATTGGACATGTTCCCAGGTTAATTATTCCAAATTCCATGCCATGCATTGTATAAACAGGATTGCATGATGCTTGGAGATCCATATATTGTGTTCTATACTTTTCTATTATCGAGTATATAAGACTTTCCAGACAAGAAAAAATATTAAGCTGTTCAAGTCCTATTTACTGCTCCTGACACCCAGGATTTTAAGGTATATGATAAGAAGATGAGGAACCAGAAGGATATTTTTTTCAAAATTCTACACATGCTTATCACTAGAAGTTGAAATAAGGAAATACTTAGAAAAACAGCAACCAAAAGTTCTTGGGGGAAAAGAGGCTGCCCTGCAAAGACAACAAAAACAACATAAAAGAACCAAGTGGACCACACCCCAAATCTGAAAGCCTCTGCTCAGTGATAGACGCTTCTGATAAGTGTCTATGTTAGTGCTTTTTATGTATCATTTATAAGCTCAACTATGAAAATGAAACAATAAATCAAATATTGAATAAAATGGTAAGCAATTGTTGAAGACTAAAGAAGAAGAAAAATGAATTATAATGGGCTAGAAATATCAAGGGCTCTGTAACATGTAGAAAGCCTCACAGTACTTTCTAGATATCCTTAATCTCTTTATTCACACAGACTGAGTGTAAATACTTGGTTTTTGTCATTTCATCTTATCAGTTAACCTCTGTTTACACCTTCACTTCATAGGCACTCATGTATACATAAAATTGTCAGCCCTAAATAATGGATTCAAAATGTGTAATTGAAAAATCATTATAAACATATTATCTTGTGGTGGCACTCCAGAGTACACAACACCCATTCATATCCATTATCTTATTGGATATTAAACACAAATAATTTGAAACTTTTTCATCTTACATTCTACTGATATGTCTATGTTCACATGAATATTTTCTAAATAAATGTATTTTCTATTTCATAGACACCATCTATCACTGTCAGTAAATTAACTTTCACAGTAGTCTTAAAATGCCAATCTTTACATGAAAAGCAAAATTAAAAACAACAACCCTAACTGAAAGCCCTGTTGAAAGCCATAAAAAATCCTTGCTAATGGACTTGGTATTCAATAGCAACAATGGGCCTATGGCTCAATATATGCTGAAATAGTGTAGCTAGAGCCTCTTTGGGGAAATAAAAGAATAAAACCTATGTTTTGGGGACCTGATTTTCATGGAGGCCATCAGCTTCTTGTCACTTTTTAAAATTCTAACTCTTTATCTCTATGTGCAGTGTACCTGGTTAGCTAAGGTAGCTAACATCTGACTATGACAGTAAGATCACCTAAGTGCACCTGTATAAACAGAAACCTGGTTGGGATTGTTTTGTAAATGAGATTCATCCAACATGAAATATTACCACTTAATTATTACATTTGAAGTCTCATATTGCAAGAGGGAGAAATGAGGGGTACATTCTTTTACTGCTGTGATAGTGGAGGGGGTAAAGGAAGAGAGCTTTTATCAATGAATATCGTATTTATAAGAAAATATGTGTACTGAAGCAAAATTGAAACAGATCAAAAGCTCAGTAGCTTCATGTAACTAGTGACCACCGTATTGAGCAGCATAAACATAGAACATTTTCATTATCATGGAAAATTTTATCCAACAGTGTTGAACCAGAGCATATGAAAATGTGGAATACAGGAAGATCGTGGTGAGATAGGTGGCAGTGGAGTCCACTTAACCCTGCGCACAGGTGGAACACCTAGCCAATATTCTGAGGAACAGAGTGAACAGCCAATGGTACCCCAGCCTATATGAAGGTTGGAAGCCAAAATTGTAGAGAGCACTGAAAAATCAGATGGCAAGGAGATTGCTTTGGGATTACAAGGTCCTTGGGACCAGCATGGGAACCAGGGTGGCTGCAGCCTGCTGGGTCTGCTTCAGGATTCTTGGAAGACAGCCAAGTAAATCTCTCCCTCCCATGACAAACAGGGAGGATTGAGTAGCACCAGGATGGACCTTGGTGCATGAAGTCATTGGGGGGAATAAGGACGAAGTGGGAGATACAAAGGGACAGCATCCACACGCTGAGACTGTTAAGCCCAACTGGGTCATTACCAGAGAAACTGGGGAGCCAGGTGATGCATGGAGAAGGGAGAAGAGTTGAGCCATGATGGACCCTGACCCAGAGGGTCTCCAGTCTGGTTAGAAAGTTGGGCTGTGTGAGAGGCCAGGCACTTGTTTGAAGCAGTGGGCACAAAGAGGAGGAACTTTAAAAAAAATGGCACTTGGTAGCTATTTAGGGAATTCTACTGCAGAAGAATTCCCTGCAGCCCCCATCATACCCGGCTGTGACTCTGAAGCCTCTGCAGCCTTGGTCACAGGCTTGCCCATGTCACCAAGACCACAACTGAGCCTCTACTTCACCACCAGCTGCAGCTGCAGACTGACCCAGCCACCCCTGCAGCAGCCCAGCACCCCCCGTCCCATCTCCACAGCAGCAGAAGCCACATGCTCTTGCCCACCACCCCAGAGGCATGTGGACCTGTCTGCCAACGCAGCCCCTGCTTTGTCCCTGCCCTGTGGGGTCCAGACTGGCTCATTAAGAGGAAGGCTGCGGCACCTCCCACAGAGGGCAGCAGCAGGAATCAGGGAATCAGCAGTCCCCAGAAACACTTAACTAAGTGGGGGAGCAGAACTATCCTTAGAGACTGTGAGAGTCCCTAGCACCTAGGACAGCAAGGAGTAAGAGTGGTATGTGAGTTGTCCCTAAGGGGTGCACCACAAGGACAGCACAACTGGTGGACTGAAGGCATAGGCTTGGTGCAGAAGGGCACTGGATACCTAGCAGCAAACTGAGGAACTGGGCTGGAGGCTGGGCACCTGTGAAGAGTGCAACTCAGACCTGGCCTCTATCCCTGCACAACCACAAGAAGGGAGAAAAATGAAACACATCCCCCCTTAACCTGCTACAGCCACTAAGACCAGAAAAACAAGCTTAGCCAGTTTAAAGCTAACAGGAGGCTTTTTTCACCTTTCTTTATTTTTTTTTCTTTCTTTGTCTTGTTTTTCCACAAGTGAGACAATAAAACCTGGATCTGTGAATGGACCAGAGCCAGACCCAAAGGGGGGTAATCCCAACAACTGAGAAACTGAAACAAATTTCACTTTGCTATTCCAGAGACCTTGCAAGATATTATTTATTTGTATTATTATTATTTCATTACTTTTATTTCTTTTATTTTATTATTATTTTTATTTCTCTTCTTTTTGTTTAGTTTTCTTTGTTTTGTTTGTTTAATTGCATTATTTGATGGGTTTTCTTATTCTATCATAGTGTATTTTTAGTTTTACTTCTTTCACTTCACTTGTGTTCCAATAGCAAACTGCTCTAGGTCGTGTACTTCTTATTCTTGTTATTCAGATCACATAGACTCTGTCATATGATTGTTGCTCTATTAATATTGTAAATAATTATTGTTCCATGCAGTTGTAAATACTACACATCATCCCCCCTGGATCGTGGTTCATTTCAATGATTCTGGAACTTCATTACTGTTGTGGTTAACTCTATTCTCTCACACACTACACAAAATTTTTATCATTAACACTCACTAGATGCCACAATCTGACCTCCCACAAGCCCACTGTTTTCTGAATCCAACTCACAATCCTTCCCCCCACTAACAAGAGTCTTATCTTTTTTCCATCTTGTCTAAAAAGTGACTAGTTGTGTGAAATAGCATGGTTAACACTATACTAATCCAAAGGATGCCCTAACTCTTCTCTATGGGTTGGTACATTAAGTCACATAAAATACACTCCTGCCATCTTAATCCATTTTGCCTTCTCCCTCCAACTGATCATATAAGAGCAGGGGGGAGCTGTGAACATCAGTATATGTGGTTGAACAGAGAACCCATCAACAAGGGAACCACCAAAAGATAATAATGGAACAAGGTGAAGGAGTGAGTGAAAGCCATGCTAACCTACACTCAGGACCAATCTGGAATTACAACTATATGGTGGAGAAATTACCCATTATAAACAACTGAAAAATAGCTAGAGAGAAGCCTCAAAACCTCAGACAATAAGAAGAACCAGCTTCAACACAACCTGTCTGCACCAGCACAACAGAATACAAGATGTGGTGAGTGGAGTGACCCTCAGTTAACCAGCTGGAGGGACGGACTCACAAGAGAAAGACCCAACAACAATTAAATCCCAAAGATATCCTGAGAGCCAACATAAATGACATCTCAAGAGCAGCAAGTTCAGAAGATCAATTAGACTGCAACAGTGAACCTCACAGTTCTCCTGCCATAGAAGTTCACACCATAAACCCATGGAGTCAGAACATATCAATTTAAAAAGCAGAGGCTAACAAGAAATGTCTCACAAACAATGGGAAGACAAAGAAACAAGCCTTGAATGAAAGGAAAGGAGGAATTCTCAGAAAGAATGCTAAATGAAATACAGAAATGTCAACTATCAGATATTGAGTTCAAAGTAAGGGTTACAAGGAAGCTCAATGAGCTCAAAGAGAATTAGCAAAAACTACAGGGAAACTGCAATGAACTCACTGAAAACTATATCAACATGAAAAAAGAAATAGAAAGTATCAAGAAGGGCCAAATGGAAATGAAGAATATAATTTCTGAACTGAATAACACAGTAGAAGGAATCAAAAGCAGGCTTGATGAAGCAGAGAATTAGATCAGCAAGCTGGAAAAAAAGGTGGAAAAAGACCCACCCAGATAGAGTAAGAAAGGGAAAAGAGACTCAGAAAGAATGAAGAGGTGTTAAGGGAACTTCAAGACATCATAAAATGCAATAATATCCATAAAATAAGAATACCAGAAAGAGAATAAGAAGAGAAAGGGATAGAAAACCTGTTTGAAAAAATAACAATAGAAAAATTCCCTAGATTGATGAGAGAAAAAGTCACACAAATGCAGGAAATACAGAGAGTCCCAATCAAGAGGAACCAAAGAGGCCCACTTCAAGACACATCATAATTAAAATGGCGAAAGTCCAAGACAAAGAGAGAATCCTAAGGGCAGCAAGGAGAAATGGGAAGTAATATACAAGAGAGCCTGATAAGATTAGCGGCTGACTTCTCAATGGAAACTTTTCAAGCCAGAAGGGAATGCCAAGGAATATTCCAAGTAATGGGAAAAAAAAGCATACAACCAAGGTTACTAAACCCATCAAGGCTCTCAATAAAAATGGAAGGGCAAATAAGGAGCTTCCCAGACAAAAGAGACTTCAAAGAATACACAACCTCCAAAGCAGCTCTTCAAGAGATATTAAATGATCTCCTTTAGGAAAAGGAAGGAAAAGAGAGAGAGGAACACAGGTATGTAAAAATGGCAATCAATAAGCACCTATCAATAATAACCTTAAACATAAATGGATAAAATGCCCCAATGAAAACACATAGAATAGTAGAATGGATAAGGAATCATAACCAACGAAAGTGCTGCTTAGAAGAGACCTACCTCAGGACAAAAGACCTACACAGACTGAAAGTGAAAGGCTGAAAACAAATATCCCAAGCAAATGGACATGAAAATAAAGCCAGAATAGTAATACTCATATCAGACAAAAGAGAGTTCAAAACAAGGGACATCAAAACAGACTCAGAAGGTCACTTCATAATACTGAAGGGAAGAATCCATCAAAAAGTCATAAACATTGTAAATAAACATGCACCCAACACAGGAACACCCAATTATATAAATAAAATCTCAGAGGACTTCAAGAAAGTTATTGAAGCAACACAATTATAGTAGGGGATTTCAGCACCCCACTGTCAAAAATGGACAGATCTTCCAAACAAAATATCCACAAAGATATGGTGGCATTGAAAAATGTCCTAGATCAAATGGACTTAACTGGTATATATAGAGCCTTTCATCCCCCAAAAAGCAAAATACACATCCTTTTCAAACGTGCATAGAACATTTTCAATGACAGACCACATGATAGGGCACAAAACAAGCCTCCACAAATTCAAGAAAATTTAAAGCATATCAAACACTTTCTCTGACCACACTGGAATGAAACTAGAAACCAGCCTCAAGGAAAAAACTCAAAAACACTCAAATTCATTGAGATTGAATAGTATGCTATTAAACAATGAATGGGTCAAAAATGGGGTTAAGGAAGAAATTAAAAAGATTTTGGAAACCAATGAAAATGAACTCACAACAATCCAGAACTTATGGGACATGGTGAAGGCAGCCCTAATATGGAAGTTCATACTGATACAGGCCTTCCTAAAAGAGACAAGAAACATTTCCAATAAACAATATAACCCTACAACTACATGAAGTCAAGAAAAAAATATCAAAGAGAGCCCAGAACAAGTAGAAGGAAGGAAATACAAAGATCTGACCAGGATTGAATGACATAGACACTAAAAGTGCAATTCTAAGGATCAATGAATCCAGGAGTTGGTTCTTTGAAAAGATAAACAAAATTAACAAGCCTTTAAGCAGACTCATCAAGAAACAAAGATAGAGTACCTAAATAAACAATCAGAAATGAAAGGAGAGAGGTTACAACTGACACCACAGCAATATAAAGGGCTGTAACAAATTACTAGGAAGAAATATATGCCAAGGAATTTCAAAATCTAGGTAAAATAGAAAAATTTCTAGAAAAATATAATCTTCCAAAACTCAATGAAGAAGAAGCAGAAAATCTGAACAAACAACGGCTGACAAAACTGAAGTAGTAATTAAAAACAAAAACAAAAACAAACTCTAACACACAAAAGCCATGGAGTGGATGGTTTTAGAGGAGAATTTTACAAAGTATTTAAGAATGATCTACCCACTGTGCTTCACAGACTATTTCAAAAAATCAAAGAAGTTGGAAGACTCCTGAACTCTTTTTATGAAGCCAGAATCATCTTAATCCCTAAACCAGATAAAGACCTAATAAAGAAAGAAAAATTCAGTCCAATATCACTGAACACAGGCACTAAAATCCTTAACAAAATATTGACAAACCACATCAAAAAATATATTTAAATGATCATACACCATGATCAAGTGGGATTCATCCCAGGGATGCAAGGATGGTACAATATTCGCAAAACAATAAATGCAATACATCGCATAAATAAAAGCAAAGACAAAATTCACATAACCATAGCAATAGATTCATAAAAAGCATTTGACAATGTTCACACCCATTTATGATAAAAACACTTAGCAAAGTGGGAATAGAAGGAGCATACCTTAACATAATAAAGGCCAAATATGGGAGACCTACAGCCAACATCATACTCAAAGGGAAAAAACTTAGAGATTTCCACTAAGATCAGGAACAAGAAAAGGATGTCAGATTTCACCACTTCTATTTGGCATAGTATTAGAAGTCCTAGACACAGTATTCAGACAAGAAAAAGCAGTAAAAGGCATCCAAATTGGAAAGGAGGAAGCAAAACTAATTGTTTGCAGATGACATGATAGTATGCATAGAAAATACTATAGAACATAACAAAAACTATTCAACCTAATAAGTGAATTTGGGAAAACAGCCAGATACAAAGTCAATATTCAGAAATCAAAGACACTTTTACACCAACAATGAAATATCAGAATCAGAAATGAAGGAGAAAATCCCACTTGATATAGCAACAAGGAAAATAAAGTACCTAGGAATGAAGCTAACCAAGGAGGTAAAAGACCTGTCCTCAGAAAACTACACAACAATGAGAAAAGAAACTAAGAAAGACACAAATGAATGGAAATATGTACCATGCTCATGGATTGGAAGAATTAACATCATCAAAATGTCCATACTGTCCAAAGCAATTTACAGATTCCATGCAAATCTTATTAAAGAATCAATGACATATTTCAGAGATATAGAACAAACACTTCAAAACTGTACACAGAAACATAATCAACCCAGAATAGCTGCAGAAATTTTGAGAAAGAAGAGAAGAGTAGGAGGGATCACAATACCTGATATCAGAGTATATTGCAAGGACACTGTAATCAAAACAGCCTACTACTGGTGTAAGACCAAACACACACACTAATTGAACAGAACCAACAGCCCATAAATAAATCCAAGACTCTAGGGTCAATTAACATTTGACAAAGGGTGCAGAAGCATAAAATTGAGTAAAAATAGCTTCTTCAACAAATGGTGTTGGGACAGCTGCATAGCTACATGCAAGAAAATGAAACTTGACCACCAACTTACACCATAAACAAAAATAAATTTAAGGTGGTTAAAAGACATAAATATAACTCATGATACCACAAAAGTCCTAAAGGAAAACACAGGCAGGAAAATCTCAGATATTCCACACATCTATATTTTCACTGATATATTCCCTAGAGCAAAGGACATAAAGGAAGAATGAACAAATGGAACATTATCAAATTTAAAAGCTTCTATATAGCCAGGAAAACATCATTGAATGGACAGAGAACCAACTATGTGGGAGAACATATTTGCCAATGATACCTCAGGCAAGGGTTTGATCTCCAAAATATATGAAGAACTCACATGACTTCATTCCAGGAAGGCAAACAACCCAATTAGAAAATGTGCAAAGAACCTGAACAGATATTTATCTCAGGTGGACATACAGAGGGCCCAGAGATATATGAAAAGATGTTCTGTTAGGGAAATGCTGGAAAATCCCAAAAGAAACTGGCTGTCAGCCTAGGTGCCCTTAGGGCAGCAGCCAACCCAGTAGCCTACTCCCGGGTATCAAATATCACTTCCGCATTCTGCTTCTGCACTCCACTTGCGCCATAGGCTTCCAGCCTGAGCAATAAGCTTCCCTCCTGAACGATAGAGTATGTAAGTGCCCCGAATCCTTTGTTCGGGGCCCAGAATTTGGACACTGCCTCCTCTGGGTCTGCATGCATATTAAAGCCTCACTCCATTACCCTGAATTGAGCCATAGTCATTATTTTCTGAATTATTTTCCATAACATTTTTGTTCCCTGACTGGGAAACGACTCACACGAGCATGTTTGCCTCCAGTGAAGGTGGCCAGGACTGATGGGCGAGCCAGTGACCAGAGGGAAGCACGTGCCCCGGTGATTTGGGGTCCTGGAAAGCTGCTGCTCACCTCTGCCTGGGGTTCCGAGCCACCCTTCAACCTGGGCAGGCGGGGAAAGCGGACTGAGGCTTGTCTGGAAGGCGCCAGATCGGTATGTGCCCCGGGGACCAGACTCGAGACCAGGAAGGGTGCTGATCACCCCTCAAACAGTAATCTGAGAATTTGGGCCCAGCAACTACGAGGCCCAGACCGGCAGACCCTTTCTCAGGAAGGGAAAAGTAATAAACTCTGCAAAATTGTGTGTGTGAATGAAAGTAAATGTGTTTGTGGCTCCACAAGCAAGGCTTACGGAGTAAGAGTGAGCCCCAACCTGCGGTTCCTGGATAAGTCGTACAGCATAATGGCTGGGTGGATAACCCGAATCACTACATGGGCAGCCTTAATGAAGACCAACCTAAGTCCCTCGCGGGAGGACAGGCCAAACGGGCAAGTGAGAGAACCCTAAAACCCTTTGTTTGTCTGCGCCGTAAGGGGAGGAAACATGGGGAGTGGTCCATCAAGCATTTTAGATCGTATGCCCCAGAATTTTGACCGGTTTCAAGGGAAGGACCCTTCGATGACCCCAGGTCAGCTTGAGACTTTCTGTACGTCCGAATGGCCCACATTTGGGGTAGGCTGGCCCCCTGAAGGCACCCTTAATTTGAGTATCATTAGAGCAGTTCACCTGAAAGTCACAGGGAAACCAGGGCACCTGGACCAGTTTGTCTACATAGATAGGTGGCAGGAACTAGCACAGGACATGCCGAGGTGGCTCCAACAGTGCGCCAAGATGACCCCCAGACGAGTGGGAGAACCTGGGTGGAGGAAAGGCTCCCGAATGTGCTGCGGGCGCCCGGCTGCCAAAACACCAGCACAGGTTCTCATTGCAAAGACCCCAAAACATCCTATTTATCAGGGCCACCCAGAGGAAGATGTGCCCTCCTTCCCACCACCCTACAGAGTACAGGGGCTGCCTACAGTGCCACCGGCACCAGATACCCCACCGCCATCAGTCTCTCCCCAGCCACCAGAGGAAAAAGGGGGGCCTCTCGCACCCATGCAGTCACCAATAGCGTCTCGCCTGAGACACCACCTACCCCTGCAGATGCCCCTAAGAGAGACTCAGGGCTCCCTGCAGGTAGCGCCAGATGGGACACTCCAGCCAGGGCCGGTAGTTTTCTACTACAAGCCATTCACCACCATGGACCTCCTCAACTGGAAACACCACACGCCCTCCTATTCAGAGAAGCCCCAGGCCCTAATAGATTTGATGGAGTCCATAATGCAGACCCATTGGCCCACCTGGTACAACTGCCGCCAACTCCTGCTCACTCTGTTCAATACTGAGGAGAGGCACAAGGTCTTACAGGAGGCTCATCGGTATTTAGAGACACATGCCCCAGCAGGCAACCTCGACCTGCAGCGGTATGCATGGGTAGCAGCCCCAGAGACCCAGCCAGATTGGGATCATAACACCAAGCAGGGGAAGGGCTGCCCTTGACCAGTACCATGAAGCTATTCTACAAGGGGTCCGAGCTGGTGCCAGAAGGCCCACTAACATGGCGAAGGTCTCCAGTGTGATGCAAAGGGCACCACAGGGTAGCCCAGGATCAATGTGCCTACTGCAAAGAGAGGGGACTGGGCTCCCTGAACCTTGGCCCCCATGAGCCCTTGGTCTGTGCCCCTGTGGGGGGCCAAACCCTCTCTTTCATGGTGGATACCGCAGCAGAACATTCAGTGGTGACCACCTCGATAGCACCCCCATCAGGGCGGGAGATCACAATTATAGGAGCCACCGGGCGGCCCAGCAGCCCCAAACCCTTCTGCCAAGCCCACATCATACAGCTCAGAGGACATACTGTCCAGCTTGAGTTCCTCTACCTGCCAGAGTGCCCGGTACTGTTGCTAGGGCGGGACTTGCTCACGAAGCTCGGGGCACGGATCACTTTCCAGCCCAAGGGAGAGGACGAGTCAGTACTAAAGGCCCAGTTGCGCCAAGACTACCCCGGGGTTTGGGCAGAAGACAATCCACCCAGATGGGCAAAGAACTGTCCTCCTGTAGTTATAGAACTGAGACCGGAGGCCAAACCCCGCCAGATGCGGCAGTACCCCCCTCTCCCAAGAGACCAGGCTAGGGGTAGCTGAAGTTATCCAAAGGCATCTGTGCGATGGAATCCTGGTCCCCTGCCAGTCTCCCTGGAACACCCCTTTTCTGCCAGTTCAGAAGCCAGATTGGAGTGGATACCAGCCAGTCCAGTACCTAAGGGCAGATGAGTGTCCGGGAGATTCCCTAGAGCGCCTGATGGAGGCTTATAGGATATATACCCCATTTGACTCCGAGAGCCCTGACAGCCAGTGGATGATTAACATGGTGTTCATGACCCAAGTGGTGCCAGACATTCACAAGAAGCTCCAGAAGCTGGAGGGCTTCACAGGCATGAACATTAGGCAATTAATTGAAGTTGCCAACAAGGTCTATAACAATAGAGACGAAGTGGTGGAGGCCGCTGAGCAAGAAAAGCAGGAAAAGAAAGCAGCTCTGTTAGCAGCGGCTCTCACAGCACCCAAGAAAGACCCACCCAAGAAGGGTCGAAAGGGCCCAGACATGAAGCCTCTAGGAAAAACCTTCCAAGACATAAAAGAATGCCTTAGCTGTGCCCCCGCTCTAGGACTGCCAGACCCCTCGATGCCCTTTGACCTCTTCACCCATGAGAAAGGGAAAATAGCCCTTGAAGTTGTAACCCAGCTTGTAGGACCTTGACACAAGCCTGTAGCCTATCTGTCCAAGTAGCTAGACAATGTTGCGGCAGGGTTGCCCCCCTTGCTGGAGGGCGATAGCAGCCACAGTAATCCTCCTGCAGGAGGCAGATAAGCTAACCTTGGGACAGGAGATTAGCCTTCACGTGCCACATGCTGTAAGCAGCCTCCTAGCTGGACAAGGACACAGATGGCTCTGGTTCTGAAGGTCTTTAACAGAGTTCCACGGGTGACCATCTGACTTATAAGGTGTTTGCAAAGTCTAAGCTTTAGGAAAACTGCAAGATGTGCCTGCAAATTTAGGGACTTTTAGTGGAAGGTACCAGTGGTGCTAGGGACTTTTTGCTGCCACATAATAAGTTTAAGCATAGTCATTCCCAGTGTGGGAAAGAAACTACGATTAAAAGTGAATAATGGTAAATCTGAATGTGTAGGAATATGTATAAAGGATGTGAAAGTTTTAAACCTGGAAGAAAGGAAACCTCAACTGCTCTTTTTCGGGTATTATGGGAATGTGGTTTCAGTAGGGTATTGTTTCTGATCAGAATCCTGTATCTGTAAGACCTAATTTAAGGTCTCCTGTAACCAGTTGGGGAGCATGCCCTTGTCACTTGGGACCCAGGAAGGGTCATTTGGGGCTGATGTGTTTCAGCCTGAGGTAAAAGAGCATGTCTCTGCCAAGAGACCGGGCCTGAAAGAGCATGTCTCTGCGAGGCACCAATAGACACATTGGTGCAAGAGAATGCCTCTACCTGTGTATTGTTTCAGATTTTGTTCTGTACCTACTCTGAAAATGAAATTGAGGACTCCAGGGAAGGTTGAAACTTCATAATCTGTAGGAAAGTGAACAAGGAAAAGGAAGATTAGAAAGTTTGTGAACATTGCAGAAGGTCTGTGGGAAATTGTAAAGATAAAAGGAAAAGTGAATGTTTTGGGAAGGAATTATGTGGTGTTAGTTAGTAATGGAATGTATAAGGCATAGAGATGCAATTTTGGTGATATTAGAAGGAAAAGGATTTTCCTTCACACTTTATATTTTTCTCCCTACCTGATCCCTCCAGAATTTGGCATTCTGATGGAGTGATTGATGACATACGGTTTCTTTGCATAAAACCAGTAAGACTAGTCATTAATAGTGGTTTTGTTAACCAAGACTTTGACTGGAATGTCACGCCTGAAGGAGGCATGTATGGGTTCTGGTTGTCACCAGAAAGCCCCGAGGAACTGGGATTGACTTGCAAAGCTAGCAAAAGCCCATGAGAAAAAGCCTGGTACTTTGGTTGGTTGTGCGGTTTGTGCCAGTCTTTCTAGGGAAGGAATGAGGGTTGCTTTCCTGAAAGATGGCTAAACAGGAACCTGTAGGCACAATGGAAGGCTCAAGGATTTGAGTGCAATGACTGGTACAGGTGAAGCCTGATGGCAGATGTATGGCTCTGCTTCTGTGCCCCAAGGGGCAGACTGAGAAGTCAATCTAAGGGTTCCCTGTGTGAGTTCCAGCAAAGTAGACTTAAAGATCATAGGTGATCTAGGCTGCTCTTGGTTTGCTTATGCAAACAAACAGTCAAAATTGAAAGCAGGACCCAAAGTAGTCCCAGTAATAACAATGAGGGTGATTTTAAGGAGAAAAATTATGATTTAAGGAAAATCACAAAGCTCAGTATCAGACATCAGAATGGTGCAGCTAACTGTCTTGAAAGTTTGCTTTCATTTGAAAGTTGAAACTGGGTTTCTAATGTCACCAAGGATGTGCAATTACAGGCATGAAGGACCTGTCCAATTGCAATTTTTAAATGTCATTGCAGGAAGGACCTTGCAACTGAGTGTCTTCCCAAAAGACCATCTCACAGCCACAGAGACTGTTTTGGGGATTGTTGTATGAATTAACCTGTGTGTTCTTCTGTTTTCATAGGGCGTATGCTTATGACCTCATTACCTGGGTGATTGGTTGTAATATAGGCCTCACTTAAGAAGCCCATCTTCATCATCACCCCATGAGGCTCAACGGTTTGGCTGAACTAAGTGGTTGGGTTGGTGAAGGGTTGAGGCAGCCTGTCGGCTTCACTTTAGAACTAATTTGTCCTTTTCTCTCTTGATGCTTGGACAGAAAGGGCCCAGATATCTGAAAGGAGGGAAATCCCAATATAGTCCCCTCAGCCCCAGTGAAATATACTGGGCCACCAGAGTTTTGGATAGGTGTAACATGCCTTGTACACCTTCCTCCAGATAAGCCATTTCTTTACCTAAGACCCTGCCTTGCTCATTTAGTGGTTATGATTTAATTGTGCTTTCAACTCTCTTTCCAAATCTGTCTCCTCTGGAATATGACCTGACCAGAATGCCAACTGTCCAGTAATGCCAGCCTTTGGACACCAAGCCTTCGACTTCGTGATGACTACCAACTGACCAGGATTCTGTAAAGCCCTTCCCCTTACAGGAAGGACTCCCCCTGTGCTGCACCCCTCCCTTTCAGGGCACCCCTGACCCAAGAGTAGGTAAGACGACATCCATGTCCAGCCGGAAGTAGTTACAAGAAGATGAGACCTTCGTCCATTGTCCATTATATGATTATAAACTTTGCCAGAGGGAGGAAGTTCCACGGGGTTTCACCAGAGTACAGGCCCCCACAGCTTTGGTAGAAGAAAATATCCACAAACTCCAGGATATCCAGAACAAGATTAAGAACCAGGACCAAACTTGGGCATCCACCCCTTGGTGGCAGTCTATCATGTATTCAGTTCTAGCCCCAGTCTTAGGGCCCCTACTCATCGTTTTCCTTGTCATATCCCTAGGACCTTGCTTACTCCACACCCTTACCCAACAGAACGAGAGCATGGTATCCCGTAGGGCCATGGCCAGATTGCTGTCCCTCCAGCAGTATTACTACTGGTGACTCCTGTCTGAACCTCAGGATCCCATCCAGGACCAGGGCAAATATAATGATGCTAGAACAGCTGATACCCCTGTTTAGCATCAAAAGGGGGGACTGTTAGGGAAATGCTGGAAAATCCCAAAAGAAACTGGCTGTCAGCCTAGGTGCCCTTAGGGCAGCAGCCAACCCGTAGCCTACTCCCAGGTATCAAATATCACTTCTGCATTCTGTTTCTGCACTCCGCTTGCTTGCGCCATAGGCTTCCAGCCCGAGCGATAAGCTTCCCTCCTGAACAATAGAGTATATAAGTGCCCCGAATCCTTTGTTTGGGGCCCAGAATTTGGAGACTGCCTCCTCTGGGTCCACACACATAATAAAGCCTCACTCCGTTACCCCAAATCATGCCAGAGTCGTTATTTTCCTAATTACTTTCCGTAACAGTTCAGCATCACTAGCCATCAGAGAGATGCAAATTAAAACCACAATGGGATACCACTTCACACCAGTGAAAATGGCCATCTATAGGGTGATCAGTGTGGCATGGCCAACGAAGCCCAGCATTGATCTGCAAAACTGATTGAATGCAAGGCAGCACACAGGAGCCGGGTGTGCAGATCAGCTTTCCCATGGGGAATCAGGCCTGCATTGTACCTAGGCTGCTATGAGACTTGCTTTTGCTGAAACTTCCTCACCCTGAGTTAAGACTGCAGATGTTTAATGTATATTTCTGAAGCAACTCCCTAAAATCTGTGCTAAGACATCCCAAGGATGAAATGTAACCAAGTCAATCATTTTTATTGTTCCCTTGCATTTGCAAGGTTTTTTTCTTTTTTGTCTGAAAGAAGTAATCACTTAATGTAAATCTAAGGATAATGAATGAAGACTGTATTTGATGTAATGCAACTGGAAAGTGCTAAGAGCCTCTCCAGTCAAGGTTCGATGTGTTCTCTTGAGAGAGTGGCCAAGGTGTTCCAAAGCACTCTCCCCTTGAGAGAGTGGCCATCTATACATTTTTCTCCACAGGACTCAGTAGTTTGTGTGGATTTGTTTACCTCATCCACAACACACAGACTCCACTGGGCCGGAGTCTGCATCATCTGGTACCAGGAACAGGGACCCAGAGGCTATGAGCCACAGTTGTGGACAATACACCAACCTGGTGGGAGTGCATGCATCATCCCAGGTAAGGGATGATGACACCAAGTGTGTTTCAGTAAGGTTGTAGGGTATGTTGGATTTCAGGAAAAAAGGGGATTTTTTCCAAGTTCACTCTCTCTTGCGACCACACTCTCTTCACCAAGCTGAAACTTTGATCTCTCTCTCTGGAAATTGCCACACTTCATGGGCACAAGTTAAAAGCCACAAGGGCACCTGCCAGTGGTAGACATCTGTGAGAGGATAAGCTGGGACATGGACTGGAACAGAGCACTAGGTTTCCTACCAGCTGAAAGCAGAAGTCCACACAATGAGAGGCACACTGTAATAACATTTACAAGCCCATCCCTGCAGCACCACCCCAATCACGTTTCAGGCTTGGGAGGGAGCAATTAATTTTCCTTGCAATTAGCTTTAATAATACAAGTGCCTCGGTGCATTGTTTCTTTAAAAACTGCTTCTTGCAGCCCTTTTGATTGCACCTTTTCTCTCTGCCTTTCTGTAAACAGAAAAGCAGATAGTAAATGAGTGTTTTAGTTTCAGTCAGACTCCGAAGATTGCTTTTAGGACTCAGTGTTAGGTACATGGTTATTTATGAGTGTTTCAGCTTCTGGCTGAGCACTGAAGATAAAAGACATTCCTCCCTCTGGCTTGAGATCTCATGTGTTCCTATGTGAGTACAGGCATTGTAGAGGCATCTGGGTTCAATCTCTGAGACGTGCAGGTCCTCACAGGGAATTCCTATCACAGTAATTTAATTCTTGGCTCATCCAAGGAAGCATGATATAAAGGTTGGTCACCTAGTGCTTCAAGCCCCCCCTTGCAGTTTCAGACACTTGGGGGAGATCCTGAGACCCATAAGCAGGGTTAGGGTACCCGGAATATCTGGCAGCCCTCCTAGGTGATCTTTTACCAGCAGCACATTTTGGACTCACTACATCCTTTTCATTAGGAACAAGTAGGACTTAAAGATGCAGATGGAGTGAAAACGAAATTGAAACTGGTTTTGTAATCACTGCGCTTGTGGCAGGAAGAATTTCAGAAAAAGTTCTTTTATTTGTTAAAAAAAAATTTCTTTAAAGCTTTCTATGAATCCTCTACCATCGGGAATGGGCTCTTTAAGAAACAAGAGCAATGTTTTAGGCTAATTCAGCAGCTTTTCAAGGCTGCTGAAAGTCTCCCATAAGGGATCTTTAGATTTAGTTAGTTAGGAAAAAGTTGGGCAGAAGTTGAAATAGCACCAGGTGGTGTGAGATAAGATTCTAAGGCTAGTGGCTCACTCCCTCCTTTAGAGGATTTAATTCAAAAATACTGGTTTGCTTGAATTTTCTTTTTCTTTCTGTTTTGAAAGGAACTGCTCAGTCTCAAAATATTTTACTAAACCTCTGGTAAATAGAATGAGATCTCTAATGATGTTACATCAAAAGGATTCTACTCAGAAAGAATTTAAATTGCTTGTTTAAAGAAGAAAAAGATCTCACTTTCCTCAGATAGTAAAAAGTGCAGGAAGAAAAACAATGAGAAAATGTGTCTTTTAACCATTCTGAATCCTCCTTCTGGAGGCCCAGGGACTGCTTCTGTCCTGCAAACAAGCTGTGCCAAGTTTAGTAGCCTTCCTCCCTCTTCTCCAGCCTCCCTAAAGTTGTCAAGGGCACTAAATAATGAGACAGCTCACCTTTGAGCACACTCAAGGAATGCAGTCATCACTAAGAATTAAAAAAAAGTAAATGTATTTGCCAGTAGAGAAAAAACTGTTTTTGAAAGTTATGAATGTGTTCACAAATTTGTCAGTTTAAAGCATGTTATAAGTGGGATGGGGGTGTGACATGTTAAAAATATTAAGAATTCTCCTTGTTTATGCTGGAGCCATGGCCTTTTATTGTAAAAAAATGAAACATAGGTATACTGTCTCTGGGGAGAACTAGCCCTTCTCCACAGAACACTAAGCACCATTTTTTTAACTCAGTACCTGTAAACACTGATCATTTCCTTAGGGAAGAACTGGCTATTCTCCCGGAGGGAATGGTTAGCCAAGGGAGTCACAAAATGCCTTTGGCACATAACCACTTTTATCTAAAACATATTTAAGCAGAGCAACCTCCAATCTTTCCCACTTTCCTTGCAAACTCTGAACCTAGGAGCTAGCAGGTCCTGAGAACAACAGGGCAATTAACTTCCTGCTCAAACTCATTGCAAGATGCAGAGACAGCAGGGGGCCTGTATTTCTAAGCAGAGAGAGAAAAAATGGCACTTTAAAAACAGGCTGTTTTTCAGGTGCCACTTGGAGCCTCATTCGCACTACCCCCTGCCCATTGTGAACTGGGAATCCAAGGCTTAAGGACTTGAAGCTAAAAGGAGCCCTCCCAGGAGGGCGAGAATCAGACCCCCACAGCTAAAGAGGAAAAATAATAAGAAAAAGTTAAAGGACTGTTTCTTTTTCATTCTCTTAGATAACACGGACCTTGAAAGATTTGCTTTTTCAGTCCCCGTGTTTAATAATTCACAACCTTTAGAAAGATTTCATTGGAAAGTTTTACCTCAAGTGTTATTAAATACTCCGACTATTTGTCAGCATTTTTGTTCATCAGGCCATTTAGCCAGTAAAATATTTATTTCCCCAAAGTGTTATCATTACATGGATGACATCCTGATCACCTCTGAGAAGCTATTGAAAGGCAAATAGATAATGACAGAGCAGCCAAATCTCTTTTGTAGCAGCTAGCTTATGAAAATAGCTACCCTGCAAACTACCACCAAAGACATCAGTGAGTTTATCAAGGCTTGCCAAGATGTTGGCACAGAACAACATAAAGCCTCTCTCTTAGCTGCTGCAATTCAGAGATCTAAAATGTTACAATTGTGGAAATCCTGGTCACCTGCGCACTGGACTGTTCATCCATACCAGGAGGCGGAAAAGGTAATTACAAGCTTCCCCCAAAGGACTGTCCATACTGTGGCAAAGACAAACATCAGGCAAAGGAATGCTTCTCTAAATTTGACAAAAACAGCCAGCTCATTCAAGGAAACTTCCAAGGGGGCACCTGCTCCTGCACCTCTAACCCCAATTGGAGCTTTTGGAACAACAATCAATATCAGAGAATGCAGGGAAATGCAGTTTCCAACCTTCCTGCAGCCACCCATGGAAGCACAGGGCTGGACTTGGTCACTGGCAATGAGCTCACCTTAAAGGAACGGGAGCAAGTAATTGTAGCTCCCACTGGTGTCTGGGGACCTTTACCCCCAAGAACAGTCAGTATAATATTAGGGAGATCCAGTATTACTATGAAAGGCATTTTTGTTCACCCAGGAGTCATTGACTCAGACTGATGCAGGGTGCTGCCAGGAGGGGGGCCCCAATAATAGGGATTTGGAATGTGGCCCAGAGTTCAGGGTGTCCAGGAAATATTAGAGGGACATATAAGATGTCCTCACCCATTCCCCCACAGGTATGAGTTGGGGAAAGAGACACATGGAGCAGGGACATGCAGAGCTGCTAATCCATGGCATGTTCATTTAACATATCTATAGCTTTTGGCTGGTGGCTTAGATGTGTTAAATAGCTGTGACCATGCTCTGAGCCAGGGGGATGGAAAGGACTCCCCCCAAGACGTGACTGGGGGAAGAACCCCAAGTCACAGCACCTGCATGGGACCTTGGGGAAGATTGGCTCCAGAAAATGGGGACACACCTGCCCAGACTCATGATGGCATCCCCAAAATCTTGGAATATATGGGAATGCTGGCAGGTGTAACTGATTGTGGGAGGAGTCGGAAATGGGGGTACAGAAGAAATTTGGTGCAGGGATTTAAATGGAGATGCGGCAGCCATTAGGGGAGTCCACAAGCTTTCATGAGAGTTAGGACCCTCACAGCCCTGTGAGGGAAAATCACCATGTGGCTTTAGCAGAGAATTGCCACGTGGCTTTGCCAGAGTGGGGACCCCTTCCACAGCTTTGGTAGGAGAAGGACCACGCAGCTTTGGGGTGCTCCCTCTGGCTGCGTGGCCTGGGAACAAGAGAGACTTTGCCTAGAAGAAGGGTGAAAGAACTCTTGCCAGTAGGCCATGAGAAGGTGCCACATGGCTTTGGATTAATTAGAGTTCCTGCCTGGACGACAACACAGCTGACAGTGTCAAGAGCCTGGATCCCGGACATGTGCTTCTCTTCCTTGCCCTTATGGTACCCTGAATTAGGGCAGAGGGAGATAGGAAGCACTGTGGGTGTCTGTGGGTATCCTAAAGGACTTTGATATTTTAATGAAGATGTTAAGTCACTACTTTAACTCTGTATAGCATTAAATAATCATTTTCTTTCCTTTTGACAAATCTCTGGCTTTGAGAGGCATCTTTCCATAAGGTGGTGGACAATAACGGACCTTCTGTTGCTCTGTAACAAGACTATCAAGGGGAAATTAAAATTATGCTTAAAGCATCTGGCTTTCATATTATTCCTGCCCAAACACGCATTGCCCAGCTGCTCCTACTCCCCTACATAGTCTCAAAGACTCAAAATATAATGAAGGGGGAAGGAAGCTTTGGCAGTACAGACAATCAATCAGTTTTTAGGACAGAATCAACCATGTTAAATAAACCAATTTTACAACTAAAAATAAAAGATAAATCTTTTCATAGCCTCATAAATATGGGAGCTGACATCTCCATTACCTCAAATCAATTTTGGCCCTTCAAATGGCCTTTAAGACAGCGGAGTGCCTGTCACGGGCATTGGGGTAGTTTCTCAACCACAAGTTAGTGTATTGTCTTTTAGATGTTATTGGCAGGAATGTCAGGTAGGGAAAACTTGACCATATTTCTTTCCTATGCCCCTTAACATTTGGGGCTGTGATATCCTCAATCAGGGGGAAATTCAAATCTCCCTGCTTTTTCTCCAATGGTCACTGCTCATATTGTTACAGGAGAAAGAACTCACACGCGGTGGAGATGGCAGAACACAAGCCTTTATTCACACGTGCGGGCCCAGAGGAGGAAGTCTCCAAATTCTGAGCCCTGAACCTAGGCTGAGCAAGGTTTTTATAGCTCTCTGGATGCCCTATCCTACGTGGCAGAAGCAGGAGGTACACAAGCTGACACAAAAATAACTCTAGCGTTGAGGCATCCTTGAGGTGTCCTTATCGGAAGCTGGGTGTACAGAAGCCAAAGCAGGAGTTAGCTGCTACAATATAACTCCCCTGCCACTTACCTGGCTCTCCAATACATGAGTATGGTTTGATTAATGGCCACTTAAAGGAGAGAGACTTGAACAGCCCTACTTCTTATTTAAACAACAATTAGAAGCAGATCATACTGAATACTCTAACATCACTTAGAATACTCCTATTTTTGTTGTTCCAAAGAAATCTGGCAAATGGAGGCTTATACATGATCTCAGAAAAATCAATGAAACCTTCCAGCCCATGGGCCCTCAACAGCCGGGAGACCCTAACCCAGGTTGTATTCCCAAAGATTGGCTGCTTTTATTATTTTTTATTTTAATTGTTGTTCTTGTACAGTTTTCTGTCTTCTACTTCCATCCCAGCCCACCGCCCCAGCCCTCCCCACCTGCTTCCCATTTCCAGACCCCTAGTTTTTGTCCATGTGTCTTTTATACTTATTGCTCTAAACTCTTCCGCCTTTCCCCTGAAAATCCCTCCCCTCTCCTCTCTGGTGACTGTCAACCTGCTCTCATTTTCAGTGTCTGGTTGTATTATGCATGTTTGTTTTGTTGATTAGGTTCCTGTTAAAGGTAAGATCATATGGCATTTGACTTTCACCTCCTGGCTTATTTTGCTTAGCATAATGCTCTCCAGTTCCATCCATGCTGTTGCAAAGGGTAGGAGCTCCTTCTTTATTTCTGCTGCATAGAATTCCATTGTGTAAATGTACCATAGTTTTTTTCATCCATTCATTTACTGATGGGCACCTAGGTTGCTTCCAACACTTGGCTATTGTAAATTGTGCTGCTATGAACATTGGGGTGCATACGTTCTTTTGGATTGGTGTTTCAGGGTCTCTAGGATAGAATCCTAGCAGTGGAATTGCTGGGTCAAAAGGTAAACCCATTTTTAGTTTTATTAGAAAATTCCATACTGCTTTCTATAGTGGTTGTACCAGTCTGCAATCCCAATTTCAGTGCACTAGGGTCCCCTTTTATCCACAACCTCTCCAACACTTGTTGTTTGTTGCTTTGTTCCTGATGGCCATTCTCACTGGTGTGAAGTGGTATCTCATTGTGGTTTCAATTTTCATCTCTCTGATAGCAAGCTATATTGAGCATGTTTTCATGTGTCTCTGGATCCTCTGTATGTCCTCCTTGAAGAAGTGTCTGTTCAAGTCCTTTGCCCACTTTTCAATTGGGTTGCTTGTATTCTTAGAGTAAAGTCGTGCAAGGTATTTATATATTTTGGAGATTAAACCCTTGTCTGAGGTATCATCAGCACATATGTTTTCTCACAGAGTTGGTTCTCTTTTTATTTTAATACTATTTTCTCTAGCCATGCAGAAGCTTTTTATTTTGATGAGATCCCATTTGTTTATTCTTTCCTTTATGTCCCTTGCTTTAGGGGACATATCAGTAAAAATGCTGATGCGTGAAATATCTGAGATTTTTCTTTATATGTTCTCGTCTAGGACTTTAAAGGTGTCAAAGTTTATATTTAAATCTTTTATCCACCTTGAATTTATTTTTGTGTGTGGTGTAAGTTGGTGTTCGAGTTTCATTTTTTTTTTTTATTTTGCACGTAGCTGTCCAGTTCTCCCAACACTACCTGTTGAAGAGGCTATTTTTATTCCATTTTATGTTGCTGCCCCCTTTGTTGAATATTAATTGACTGTAGAGACTTGGGTTTATTTTTGGGCTCTCTGTTCTATTCCACTGGTCCCTGTGCCTGTTTTTATGCCAGTACCAGGCTGTTTTGATTAGAGTGGCCTTGTAATACAGTTTGGTGTCAGGTATTGTTATCTCTCCTACTTTGCTTTTCTTTCTCAATATTGCTGCAGCTATTCCAGGTCATTTATGGTTCCATATAAATTTTTGAAATGTTTGTTCTATGTCTTTGAAATATGCCATTGGTACTTTAATAGGTATTGTATTGAATCTGTAAATTGCTTTGTGTAGTATGGACACTTTGATGATGTTAATTCTTCTGATCCATTAACATGGGATGTATTTCGATTTGATTGTGTCTTCCTTGATTTCATTCTTCAGTGTTGTGCAGTTTTCTGAGTACCAGTCTTTTACCTCCTTGGTTAGGTTTATCACTAGGTATTTTATTTTTCCTTTTGCTATGGTGAATGGGATGTTTTTCTTGACTTCTGCTTCTGCTGTTTCATTGTTAGTATACAAAAATGCCTTTGATTTCTGGATATTGACTTTGTATTCAGCTGTTTGGCCCAATTCATTTGTAGGTCAAGCAGCTTTCTGACCGAATCTATAGGATTTTCTATGTACACTATCATGTAGTCTACAAACAATGATAGTTTTGTTTCCTCCTTTCCAATTTAGATGCCTTTTATTTCCCTTTCTTGTCTAATCGATGTGGCTAATACTTCCAATAGTATATTGGATAGAAGTGGTGTAAGTGAACACCCTTGTCTTTTTCCTGATCTTAGTGGAAAACATTTTAGCTTTTGCTCATTGAGTATGATGTTGGCTGTAGGTCTCTCATATATGGCCTTTATTATGTTGAGGAGTGCTGCCTCAATTCCCACATTACTTAGTGCTTTTATGATAAATTGGTGCTATACCTTGTGAAATGCTTTTTCCGCATCTATTTATAGGATCACGTGATTTTTGTCCTTGCATTTGTTCATGTGATGTTTTACATTTACTGATTTGCAAATATTGAAGCACCCTTGCACCCCTGGGATGAATCCCACTTGGTCATGGTGTAGGATCTTTTTAATATACTGTTGGATGTGGTTTTCAAATATTTTGTTGAGGATTTTACCGTCTATGTTCATCAGTAATATGGGCCTGAAGTTTTCTTTTTTCTTTTTTTTTTTTTTTTTTTTTTTTTTTTTTTT